>JASCZW010004192.1:0-239632 GCA_034211315.2 Aedes japonicus | reverse complement strand
GAACTACGAGTGACTCGTTCCAAGAGATTGCTTGTTGTTGAAGAAGGACGAAAAGCTTTTCAGCATCGATGCTGTGGCCAACAGCCGCACGGGCCGGTTCATTGCACCGCAGAAAATGGAGAACGTTCCGGAAAAAGTGAAATTCAAATTTCAAACCAAACATCCGGCTGGTGTCATGATGTATGGCTTGGTGGCGTCCAACGGTTTGAAAATGCTGCCTGTTTTCATTGATGCTGGAGTTAAAATCAATACCGAAATGTATATCGGTATTTTAAAGGACCAAGTGCTTCCCTGGGTGAAGGAAAACTTCTCCGAGAACCAAAACGTTGTCCTACAGCAGGATGGAGCGCCGTGTCACACATCCAATTGAACCTAACAATGGTTGAACGATAACATGAAGTTTTGGCCAAAGGATTTGTGGCCCCCTAGCAGTCCAGATATTAATCCGTTGGATTATTCGATTTGGGCATATGTTGAAACACGAACCTGCAAAACATCACACCCTAGTGTGAAAACCCTGAAGTCAACCACAACACGCACATGGCAGTCAGTGTCGGAGGACTACGTTCAAAAGGCATGCTCTGGCTTTCGGCGTCGGCTCGAAGATGTTCTTAATAAAAATGGAGGACACATTGAATAAATTTGTTTAAAAGGACTTTATAAAGATAACTGCACTCGAAAATGTTGATATTAATTCTTGAATTAGTTGAAAATGGGATTTGAAAGAAATAGAACAAATTTACGCATTATTTTCTGCCGTACCCTGTAATTAATTTTTGTAGAACCTTGATGTAATAGTTAATGATCTTGGGTTCGGCCTTTTAGAAATTTTTTATAGGTTAGATGCATTCCTCCATTTCTGCTAACTCTGGATCAAATGCAAACTCAAAATCAAGGATTATTGGTAGTGACAGTGAATGAGTTCCAGTTGAAATGTTTTTAACTTTATTATCAGTGCTCTTATATTACGTTTGTAGCCCAGCAGAACTAGCTGCATAGCAATAGGCGTGTTTATAAATGTTGGCCAAAAGTACAAAATGTGTCCATCAGTCCTAAAATTAGTCATTCGTTTCTGAATAAGGTGTAATATAATATTCGCTGACTAATATCAAGCATTGCAACGAATGAATATCAAAAACTTTCTTTCCCTCAAGGCCACAGTAGGAAGAAGATTTACTTAGAACACAACGATATAGATATAGGCAAACACTTACCTCCATATGAATCCATATGAATTATATTTAAAGAAAATTTGAATTTTGAATTTGAGATTCATTAGATATTCCAGATAATTTCCCTAGCAAAGTATGTACCTCGTCGTTCTAAGCCTTAAAGTTTTTAACGTTACGTAAGTTACGTACTGGAATTACGCGTTGCTAATCCTATCGATGGCCTGATTCCGATGGCTTATGGACAGCTATTAGGAAACTCTCAGTAGGCCAATCAGAGTATGTCGTATATAAACTTCTATTTCTTTCCAATAGGGTGCTCAGAATTTGGAAACATTTTTTTTTCAAATTCTTCAAATGTCAGCACCACCAGCTCAGTTCACCATGCAACCCCGACTCTTTGGCTCAAATTTGAGCCACATTAGAAAACATTTACCCATTTTCAAATCGGGTTGAAGTTTGTTTGGGAAAAAGTAATAAAACTGTAATGAGAAAAAACACGGTTTCAGCTTTTTCCGCTAGGTGGAACTGTAGGTGTCCAAGTACTGTCAAGTCTGAGGTTCTGATAGGAAATCCTAAGGATAGATAAACAACTTTATCTAAGACCAAAAGATTATTTGAGAAAATACAATAAAAAAGAAGATTAGCAGTTCAATGAAGTGATGCTTGATTGATAATGTTTCGAGAGTAAAGTTATTCTGTTTAATCATTTAATTATTTGTTGGTTTCTTAGCATGTCTTCGTTTTGGCAAAACCAACAACCTTATATTTGACTGAAATGATCTGATAGTACAGCTTTCAAAACCATTGAGCATTGTTTGGTCAACCGAAGCCATGGTTGTATTCGGGAATTTGTGTTTAGGTCACATCACGTGGAAAAAAAAAATACAAATCATTCAACAATTGTTAGGGATAGATGTTATCTTGATAATTTTATACATTTCGTACCAATAAATTAACCGCGTAATTTTATGCGGACACCTGCAAAACTTTTAATTTCCGCAAAAAGTAGAAAGTGAGTTTCCTGTTCAATATTCACGAGTGCAGATCGATCTACAACATAAATAAATATTAAAGTTAACATCTTTTATAGCATTTTTACATTCTTGGTGTGGGTCGTCAACTCAAACTACAAAGATGCTCAAAAAGACCAAACATTACTTGATGTAAACTCATGGATCTACTTATTGAGAGACCTTTTCTTGCAAAATATTCGAAAAAAATACGCATCCTTACACAACGTAAAAAATTTGAGTAACTGTTTTCTCCGATTTTCACTTGTTCAGAGTACTTTTCCAGGAAAAAGTACGTAATTTTTTCTTAGCTTTGTGAGTGGATCCAGTGTCATCAATGCGTGTCAGCATCTAGCAACATTGTTGCCACCGAGTAACACCCGAACCGGCCCACGTTGACACCGTAGACAGATACGCTTCTCTGTCGGCATCGAGAAATTTATTTCTATAAAAACTCCCTTTCATAACATAAATTATTTTTAGACCGCTGTGCAGCATCTTTCGCAATTAGTCCGTTCTCCACTCGTCCGTCGCTGTTTGCGTTGTATATATGTAGAGGTATCTCTGTTTGCTCGGTTCCGTTCGTTCATTCGTTCGCATCAGCAACAATGGTAATCCCAGTCGATGAGCGGTTTTTTTTTTCTCGGTTGGGAGTGGTGGCGAGGAGCTGCAATTTCGAACGTGCGCGCACTTTGCACAACTGGTCCCAAAATATATCTTTCATCAATTTTTTTGCACTTTCACTTTGTGCTTTCTGCAACATACATTCAATTGAGACAATACGAAAGTGTGGCACGATCGATTGGCGGAAATTACGCCCGGATCGAAGACCTCCCCGGTAGATTGGCGGATTGCGCAGCAGCATAGAGTTGATGAATCGGCTCACGGTATTGGAGCCGGACAATCCGTTGCAGGCACGTGCCCGAACTGGATGACTACTAGCGTGACCGATCGAGATTTTGATAGGTTCATTTTGTTAATTAAAAGGAAACTTCCAATACTCAATGATTCGATCGGATAAGCTAACCCACGTAACAATATTAGTTTTAAGATATTGTTAAAGTTACTTCTGTGAATCTTTTTTTTTGTTAACTGAGCGTAAAACATGTTATTCTGTCATGCAGGGAAAACGCGGAAAATGTTGACTAACACACTATTTTTGTACTTTAAAAAAATAACAATTTATTTAAGAACACTTTTTCAAACTCTTATTATAGTGAAAGCGAGCAAATTTCTTTAAACTCCATTAGAAAAAGCGTATCTTTTGACAAATAGGCCTAGTCCATTTGCGACCTACAGACTTTTTCAGTATTAAAAGTATTTTTAAGAAATTTGGAAGTGCGGAACAATGTTCGGTACTGGGAGTAGGCGGTGTTTATAGGAAGTTTGACGTGCATTACAAAACAATTATTATCGGAGTAATTCAAGTTTGACCCTTAACTGGAACTGTATCTACAGCAATGCCATGTCGGTAATGGAACTGGTTCGAGGCGGAATTGGTTTACGACGAGAAGTTTGCCGAACATCGGTGTTTGTAGGATACCAGGTATCCGGAGTGTCCGGAGAGATTTTTCCGAGTTCTGGAGCGATGCCAAAAGTTGAGTTTGGTAGACAGGTGCAAGCTGGTCGAGCCAAGAATGGCTTCGGGGGAGGAAATTGTGATCAAACATTCGCCGGAGCAGGTGGATATTCTGAAGAAAATGAAACGGTAGTGACGATCTTGTTAAGTTCGAGATGGAGGAGTTAAATTCGACTCCAACTCGTGACTTTGGCGTGAAAGGTATGGATGTTAACCACTACGCCGGGGTTTGAAAAAGTGTAATCGAACAATTGAAGTGGTTTTTAAAATTTTCCTTGTTTTCCACTTTAAAAGTTTTTTTTAGAGTAGTGATTTTTAAATGAAGAGTTAATTTAAAGTGAAGATATAAAACTAGGTTTTTACTTTTTAAATTGGTTTGAACCAGCTCTTAATGGAATCCTTATTCGAATGTTCTTCAGGTTTTGAAAGTAAAAAAATAAACATGGTATAGGTTTTTAAATATTCTAGATATTTGTTTCCACGGATTGAAAACTGTGTAGATATTTGTTTCTACGGATTAAACTGTTGTTTAATCGTTTCTGCCATGAAGACTATTCAATTCATAGATCGAACACTTGTTTGTTATTGGGTTGAGGTACACTGAAATTTAATGTTCGTTTATACAACGAAATCGAAGGTAGGACTAACAAATCTATTCGTTGTTTTCTGCAACGAAACTGATTTGTACTTTTTAAGAAGCTACCTTCATATTTAATGCCACACGTTCAACTGTCAAAAGCACTAAGCATTAGTTGACACAGAAAGAACATTCGTTCATTCTACGAAAACCTACAATTGCAACAAAACAGCAGTCGGCACACACTTCACTATATATATTATCTTATATGACATTTTTCATTCAATACCATTACCAAACATCTTTATCATCATCATTGTGTTTTCGTGATTTATATATTAACATTAAAATAATTTAATAATTTTTATCTAATAGGTTATACATGTCTTATATGACCAATTATTATTTTGATCCATGCTTTCCTCTTATGATTTAGAAGTATCTAGTGCCTTGAATACAAGAAGCTGCAACGGAATCTGTGGTAGGCTTTTGCACTTAATACTGAATGTATTTTTCATTTCGGGTTGGGAATGGACATTTTATTTAATCTGAGCTGATCTGATTCGTGCAGCGCTGTGTGCTATTTGGCTAGTGTCTGATTTTACAGTTCAATTTTTGTCATTAATGTGTCCTAACTCACAATATCATTATAGTTGATGATATTGTTTTATTGATTTTGCTTCATAGATTATTTAAACATTAGTTATTGTTTTTTATGTCCATTGGCTTTCATTGCCTTTGAATTGAATCTTCCCTGTTTCAGGAGTAACTCCTAAATCAGGAGCAAAACCAATATAAAATCAACATCATGCAGCAAATAGTGACCATGGCAACAATAAATTAAAATGTATAAATGTTATTTCTGTAAAATTTCAATAGATTTAACAACAAATTTCAGGATACCCCAAATCATGTTTTTGGTGAATTGCTGCTATCGCTGAAAACGAACGAAAACCTGCATAAGCGTAGACCCACAGAACTCTACACATTAACAATTTACTACATTTCTTGACTTTCAGGATCAACCGAATGAAGATCATATATAATAGATACGAATGCTTGTAGTATTTTCCATTTACATAAATATATACACTATTATAATAATAAATATTTCATGCGAATGGGAGGGATCATTAGTGCACCCGATAGAAGAACTCTGGATGGGGAGAGTGGGAATGCCAACTTCCCATTGCTAACAGTTTGTGAATATAGGGCGGGCTCTTCTCCTCGCCCATTGGGGCATCCTCATGTTAGATGGTTGCTCTTTTGACCAATTGTTCAATCTTGTTGTTGCAAGGAGATTCTTTATATCCTTGTGGATTCGTATAAGTGATGTTGCCTATCGATCCACCCAACCCCTTTTTGGCCCTTCGTACAATGGCATGATTAGGATAATCAGTAGTTATTAAAGCTTGATCAAGTCTAACAGTCAGGAGAGCCCATTGCTGTCGGACTTAGTTTCTGTGCATACATCATACATTAAATCAACTTTCTGTTCATGATAATCTTTTCATTGTTTTCTATTTACCAACCAAAACACAGTGGATATATTTTCATAAACAATTATTTGAAAGTGAAGGAAAAAAACTACGTTCGAATTCTGCTGATGCAAATGACACAATTACGGCTGTATGCACAAGTAATATGTCCTACCAAATGCAGATTTTTAGAGTTCTCGGTAAAGGTATGGTACTACCAAACTGGCAACAAGTTCGATCTCAATTGAACTCAATCTGGTCCTGGATATCTTTTGGGTTAGAAGAGTCATTCAATTCTAAACCAATATCTGTAGAAATGCAAACAACACACCGAGTTGAAAATTTTAGTTGTTTACAAAAAATACAACTCTAGTGTCGATCTGCAAAACTGTCTGAATATCAGCTTAATTCAGCTATCAATTAATTTCTTGCATTTGTATAGTACAGTTTCTTAGATTTGATTTAACTTTGCCTTCATTTATTCTCTTCAAATTGTCACATGATTCAGGTCAGTTCCCAAAAATTTGGAAAAACCTTATACCTATTTATAAGTAAGAAAAAAAATCCTATATTCGTAACTATCGAGGAATTGCTATTATGTCCAGCACCCCAAAGCCTTTAGAAGGTATTGTCAACACAAAATTTTTTAGCCAAGAAGAAATGTTATAACCAATTCGAAGCATGGATTTTTCAAAGGACAATCAATTTCCACAAACTTGTTAGAATTTGTGAACTATTCATAAAACGCATTGTCTAAGCGCTGTATACTGATTTTAGCAAGATCGTATTGAAATTCGTCTGTTACTCTGCAAGTTAGGAAAAAAAGATTTGAGGATAACATTCTTAAATTGATACAATCGTATTTAGTAAATCGGCAACAGGTAATTAGTTTTAATGAGAAAAAGGCACACCCTGTTCACCCTCTACTTTTTATCTTGTTTGATGATGCTATTTATTACATTCTTAAGCAGGTCAGAATTCTCATCTATGCAGAGGACATGAACATATTTATGGATATTAAGAATAACCAAGATCATGTTACTTATATTTAACGAAATATAATTATTCGACATAGGGAGCAAAAAAAGCTTACTAGAAAGAAACGTTTAGAAATGTAACTTAATTACTCTCAGTAAAAAACGAAATACACCAAAAATAACTGTTTCTTTAGGAACTGAAATCGTAGAAAAATGCGAGAGAGTCAGAGATTCAGGTTACACGTAAACCTAACCGTTCATGTTTACGGATAAGACTGTACTAAGGCATTTTCGGCGACAACTTTTTGCTGTTTATATTTTTTATATCTATACCATTCATGTAAAACATGTTATGAATATTTTCCCATGGTTGTTTTATTTAATTTTAATTCCATATCCAAATGCATGAACTGTCTTCTTTACACTACTCATATGGTCCTGTACAACATTTGGATCAACTTTTTAAGAAAGGTTCTCTGTCTTTGTGTAGTTTTGAAGACACAGATGTCACAAATATAATGAAACATGTTCAAAAACGAATATCTAAAGGCCCGCCAATATGTTTGTCTCTTAAGGCCCTCAATTAAGTAAAAAATAAATAATTAATCGTACGTTTTTCGTACCTCAACAAATTTGGCCGGTATATTAGAGCAGATTTTTGATCAACCTTTAAAAACAAATGTCTGTACAATCTCTGAGCGCTTTTGAATCATTTCTTTTAATCGTACATACAAAAAACTCCTTTCCTCTCATTTTGTGGTGCTTTACTCTTCCGTTATCAAAGTGGTGTAATGCATCACGAGAATCCGACATTTTCTTTGCAACCGGGACCATTTACCAGGAAACTTCCGTGTACGAGCGGCTCAACTGTCTACTGCTTTATCGTGAGTAACAAGATTGTTTCGTGCTGTGCTTTAACGGGATTTGGCATGCAGCCATTAAGGTATGAGGTGGTATGCCACCAACACTGTGCAGGTGGCAATAACACTTCTAACAAGGCATTCATCTATCGGAACCTGAAGAAATTCCAAAAGCTATCAGTAACTATCCAAAACAAGTAACAGCTTAAGTCGTTTTTGTGGCGAATACATTAAACGATGTAGCAGTAACATTCTAAATATTAGTACTGACTTCCAATTTGGTACCAATTGATAACAACAGTAAGGATGCTATTGGGACCACTAACAAAGTGTGATGGTGGTTTACTTTTTTCATGATATCGTGGAACGGCGAGTATGGTGAACCAATAGTATGGATCATAACCATCGGCACACCACCCCCGACGAACCTAGACATCTCACCGGGAAACAGCTTTATTGTTCCTTTCTTACGCTCAGTCGATCACTCGCGCCACCGAAGAATTGATAACCTAAACAATAGGACTGTATCGTCAATTCTGAGTACATCTAAAAATTGCTGTATTTATACATGTTTTATTTATTTTGCACCTCAAATTCATTTACATTGATTATTGACCTTTTTTGATGGCCCATTTCATCATGTTCCTCATGAGGTTTTGGACAACCGTTCCGTCGATGGGTTTGCTTACGTTTACCCAGTCTTTTTTTAATTTGATGATGTCATCTGCTCCTCTAGCCTTCCTCCGCAGCTTTCCAACCTTTGTCTTTGCGGATAAGGGGCAGAATTCGTTTCTACAGGCATTCGTACAGGTACATTTCGGCGTTCATATTTGCGGTAGTGAAAAAAGGTGTCGACTTCATACCGCACTGGCAAATTGCTTGCCAAACCAACACATTTTTTTCCAAATTTTTCGCAAAAAAAAATATTTCTCCGAATTTGGAACATCCGTTCGATGTTTCACGGTGTAAAACTGTGCCCCTGGAAGTACCCATAATGCACATGTCAATTTTGCTAAAAACGTCGTCGTACAGCTTTCGAGCCCGAGATTTCCCGGAATCCGCCTGAATTTGGCTGCGTTTCGGACATTTTTGTTTCCGGTATGTCTTCAGAGAATTTCACTACTTTGCGCGTTGGACCATTCCAATCCTCGTTCTTTTTTCCTTCAAAAACTTTGCAAATTTGTTTCTCCAAATTTGGGTTTGACGCACCTGATTTTGTACCACGGCTGGGTAAGTCCTTCACTGTTTCATGCATAACAAACCGGTTGATCGCATTTTGGACCATTTGGAGCATTCTTGACCAGCTCCAGACGTTTTTCGAAACCGTCACAGGCGGCACGCACGACTTCCATCGGCATTTCTTCCCAAATTCGTTTGATTACGGTTTTGAATTGGTTCATATTAGACGCCCTGTGGTCATTTACCTTTGCCAGCATGTATGACCATACGAAATAATCCAAGAGATTCAGATCTGGTGAACTGGGAGGCCATTAATTTGCAGTATGCAATGGCGCTCCGTCCTGCTGAATGACATAGTCATCATCTCCAAGCACCTCTTGTACATATGGCTTGACAACTTTCTTCAAAACTTCCGTTTAATAATATACGGCATTCACTTTAACGCCTTTTTCGATGAAAACCAGTGGTAATTTACCTTGCTTGCAAATTCCTCCCCAAACCATCACTGACGCAGCACTTTGGAACCGTGGAATATTCCTATCACTCTCTGGAACAATTCTCGAAGAGAGAGCCCACAATCAGTCTTTCTGGACATTGACGATCTTGAAACATTCACATCTGCGGCCATTCTACGTACAGAGCGCTGTGATTTTCGTCTAATCCATTCCCTGACCACTTTAACAACTCGTGCAGTCCGCATCGTACGAGTACGATCGGATCTCTTCCGGTCATCCTACGAGCAGGTGTAACGGTACCTTCGGATGATTCGGTACACAAAATCACGCTTTATTCCGAGGTTTTTCAAATTTATGAAAATAGCACCCGAGTGCTCACCTTTCAAAAACTTTTTTATCACTACAGCACGAAACTCCTTCAACGCTGGTAAAAGATAAACACCGAATAAAAAGAATCGGACATAACCTAAAAGCGTTTGTATAAACATAGTGCAAAACTACACCAACACATACGTGTAGCATGTTGAGTAGTTGCACGGCACCAATGCAAGGAAAAAGTGTATGAGAATATATTGGACACGGTGTAGTATGAAAGATTGCAAGAGACTTCGTAGTACGAATGGAAATTTTAAGCGTCTGCCAATTTTCATCATATGCTCTGTGTAGAAACTAAGTGGATGTTTTCAACTCAGAAAGAATCAAATATAGGTAATCAAGTTAAATCAAATATACGGGATTTTTCAAGGCAATGCTTTGTAGTAGGGAAAACTGGTTCATTTTTATCATGTACGAATTCATTTTAAATCTTCATCTCTAAATGCTTGTGAACACTTAAATTAAAATCTGTTGTTGATTTTCTTCAAAAATTATTTGAGAATGCTAGGATTTGTCGCCATGTTCAGATTAACGGCTTGTATACACACTACTAAAATGTCATGTCAATTTCGGTGCCCCGAGACATACACCTGCAAACGTCCTTTGGCACATAAGAATAAGTTTAAAGAGATGAGAAAATAAATTCAATTAAACACAGCTTTTGTCGTTTTCCTTATGCATAGAAAAAAATAATTAATGCTAACAAGCACGTAAAAATTCCGCTCGTTTAATTTCAAGCCAAAAGAGACGTAAACAATGAAATTGTTTGCAATTTTTCATGCGCCATACAACAATATCGGCCATCTTTCATACAACAGGCTAGATTCAGGCGTTATCTGGCTTAAATTTACATGAAATATCCCATTATCTTCTGCCAAATCTAGCATTCCCTCAATGTGCATTAGATAACGCAGAAAATTAAATGTTTCTTTTTATCTGTGTGTACCAGTTTCATGAGACATTATTTTATACGTTACACGTTAACATACGTTCCTCGACTTTTTTTTATAAAAATAAATTACGTTAATAATTTCTCAGTGTGTTATCACAGAAGAAGTAGGATTTGAAAACTCTTGGTTTTTTTTATCCTTTATCCCAAATTTTCTCTTATGCAAGAATGCACCTTTACTTGTTAAGTATTCACAAGTAACGAAATTTGATCTTTATGCATTTTGTGTAACATGGTGTAACATGATACCGGTTTCGGCGGCGTAACATACGGACTCCATTCGCATAAAAAATTATTAATCGTCTAGCACCCTACGAATATGTTTTAACGAGGGCCAATTTTTATTTTAAATGTTAACAAGCTTTGTTGAAGATGAAGGAACAAAATAAATCCTACATGATAAGAATCAGCTAGTTTTTACCACTGGAATCCATTGCCTTGAATAACTCTTTCTTTTAAATAAAATTGAATTGCCGAATCTTTATTTATTCTGACGGTAACTTGAACAAGGATCCTTGAGATTAATTTTGCATTTGCGTTCAAAGTAGCAGCATTTGCGAAATGTAATTCTGTGTTTACGTCAAGTCATGTAATGTATCATTTTAAGTTTTCATAGTCTTCTAAATTTACAACGGATGCAAAGTTCCGTCTAACAGGCCGCTCTTTTTATGTGCATACACTTAAATTTACATAATTTTTATCTAAATGTGTAATTTTGGTTTACAAATTAAGATTTAAGAATACATCGAATAGAAGACACAATTAAGTCATACACAGAAAAAAATAATTAATTTTAACAAGCGTGTAAAATATCCTCTCGTTTAAATCCAAGCTAAAGGAGACGTAAACAACGAAATTGTTTGCGACTTTCCATGTTCCATACAACAATACTGGCAATCTTTCATACAAATGGTTGGATTCAGGCGTTATCTGGCTTAAATTTACATGAAATATTCCTTTATCTTCTGGCAAATCTAGCATTCCCTTTATGTGCATTTGATAACGCAGAAAATTCAATGTTTCTTTTTATCTGTGTATTTATGTTTAAGTCTCAAAGTATTTACGTGCAACAATGATTACCTAACTCGTAATATCCATTATTCTGAGAGTGTAGGGTTTCAAAATGGAGAAACAGTATTTTGATAGTCCAACCACGATATAGTTCAATAATACAAGGTAAATGTAGAATACCATTATCTCATTGGAAGCTTCAGGGAGCATATTAGTTTGGGCACCTTGCTTACGGTGCCCTTGCTCTGTAGTTCATCAAGATCTGTAGTTGCCAATATTAAAGCATACGTTTCTACATCTTGAGACAAGCAAACTTACATTCAATGCCCAAAAAGTCGGAGAAAATGGACGACCTTTTCGATTTTAAAAGTTCGGGAGCATAACGTCGTGATGGCATAAAAGGTAGAAAAGAAAAAGAAAAAATAAACATTGAAGCCACACGCACCACACACTTTCTTGTATTTTTTCTTTTAACTTTTATTTCCAGCGCCAACCGACTGGGAGTGGATTATTGCATTCCGATCTTGTCGGTTTAAAACGCCGTTTTTATTTCTATTTCTCAAACAATATATGCGTACTTTAAATCCACCGTATGGCTACTTGGCGTCTCGCTTTTTGCTCGTAACGCATCTTTTTTCTTGCATCACTTGTTCTTCTTTGTATTCCGGGAGTTTCTTTTCGGATGATTACTTGTATTACTTATGCCAACTTCCTTCTGGGCAACGCGCCCGCCGCCAACTCCCGTCTGGTCCGAACGCATGTTTACGCATTTTTTTATTGCGGCTTGCACAATTCAGTCGCACGCGCTTACATTACTTCCCATTACTTCGCCGGGGAATGAAATGAAAGGTATTGTATTGGGTGATGTTAAATTGATTTTCATACTTTTGAGTTGCCTTTAAGAGTGGGGCAAGGATTTTCCTTCAAGGAGTGCTCAAATAGAGGTAACAATTTCAAGGGAATAATTTTTCACATCGAAATTTTAATACAAATATTGATCGACAAGATTCTTCTATTTAATGGCCAACAAGTTTGATTGAAAACATAAAGATTGGACTCGGAAAAAATGAGACACTTTGTTTTGGGTGTAACTTTTTATCGCGTGGGTAAAATTAATGAAATTTTGGGTAATAGTAGTTTAGAGTGTTTTGTTTATGTGTAAATTTTATTGCGATCTGTCAAGTAGTTTTCAAGATGCATTCGAAACAAGAAAAGCTACGCCAGCAATTTTTGGGCGCGGTGATCGATAATCCTGGTCAGTCGCACAGATGGACCTGTAAACGGCTTGGAACTCACTATTCCACCGTGTCTCGCGTTGTGAAGATGTTCCAGGTGACGAAGACCATCGAGCGGTGCGCTTAAGCGGCCGAAAACCGAAAATGGAATACCCAGAGAAGGCGTGGAAGATAAGGCAGTACTTTAAGAATAACCAGAACCTTTCCACCCGAGACGTGGCCAAAAAGGTCAATTCGTCGAAGTGGTTCGTCCAGCAGACCATGAAGTGGGCTGGGCTACGTGTTTTTAAGGTCAGGAAGGCGCCAAACCGGACTGACAAGCAAAACACTGTGGCCAAATTGCGTGCGCGGAAGCTGTACAGTGAGTGGCTGCTCAAGCCAGGCTGTCTCGTCATGGACGACGAGACATATATCAAGGCGGACATCAAACAAATCCCCGGCCTCTAGTTTTTTGTCGGTACGTCCCGCATGGAGGTTCCGGAAAAGTTCCGGAAGAGAAAGATAGATAAATTCGCGAAGAAGTACTTGTTGTGGCAGGCGATCTGCGAGTGCGGACGGTACAGCAAGCCGTTCGTCATAACCGGCACCATAAACGGGCAGATTTATCGAGAGGAATGCTTGCAGAAGTGCTTGCTGCCCTTCCTCCGCTCTCACCGTGGGCCCACGCTGTTTTGGCCGGATCTCGCTTCGTGCCATTACGCCAAGCCTGTAATGGATTGGTACGAAGCGAAGGGCGTTAATGTGGTACCGAAGGAGGCGAACCCGCTAAATACACCAGAACTTCTTCCGATCGAAAAGTTTTGGGCGATAATGAAGAAGAAGTTGAAGAAAAGCGGAAAAACATTCAAAACCAATGAAGCTTTGAAGAAAAACTAGGAGAAATTGTGTAAGGAAGATGGACAAAGCCTCGTCCAAAATCTCATGAGCAGTGTTAAGAGAAACGTACGAGCATTCAGCTTGGGGGAGGAAATTCAATAAATAAATTATGCCAAATACATACATAGCTAATATATAGTTATTTAATTCCTGAAAATCTGAGAAGAATCCGATTTAAAATGAATGTTTGGTGATCATTTTCGTGTGTCTTATTTTTTCCGAGTCCAGTCTTCAATGAACATAATTATATTTAGCAATATTCAAGGCTACAATGTTCTTCTGGGTGAATAGGCTCAGGAACTATGAAGGGTGACTTCAGATTCTAGTTAGGGCCTGTTCATAAACCACGTAGACTTATTTTTGAACATTTCACCTCCCCCCACTTCGTACACTTTCCTCCAAACATTTTTTTTAATTTTTGTATGGAGCGTAGACTTTTGCCAAACCCCCTCTTCCCCCAAAAAAAGTCTACGTGAATCCTAGAGGGTTTGAGCTGTTTAGTGGAATACCTGTAACTAGAAATTAGAAGAAGAATTAGTATCTTCCATTTAATTCCAACTACCTTTGCTTATCTTCGACAGATACGCGTATTTCGTCTACAATGTGCAGACTTCTTCAGTGTCTCGTACTCAGTCGAGTTATTAGTACGAGACACTGAAGAAGTCTGCACATTGTAGACGAAATACGCGTATCTGTCGAAGATAAGCAAAGGTAGTTGGAATTAAATGGAAGATACTAATTCTTCTTCTAATTTCTAAGTCTACGTGGTTTATGAATAGCCCCTTAGGGCAAAAGAACTAGCATAACATCGAAAGGAAATGTTATTCAATTATTTCAAATTTTAATACGCTCGGAAGAAGTTTTTTTTACTTTTATTTTCCTAGTTATGGTGGTAAAAATTAACTAACCTGAATAAAGCCTGTCCAGGTTCAATTTCGGACACTAAAATTATGTCAGCAAACAACAATTGAGGCATAATTCAATTAAACCGATCGTTTTTTTTCAGTATAATAGAGTTATATAAACAGTAAAACCAGTTGATTGAGATATCAATCCTTATTTTGGTAAATTTCTCGTACTTTCTGTGCTTCACTAGATGGAGCACCATACTGCAAAAAATGAGTGTTGTAGGTTAACGTTTACCCCGTGCTTGGAATAGGGTCCCGGGGTGCTTAAGCCGTTTCCTACCCTATTCAGATTTTGAAACCCCCAAGTTAAATCTAATTTACAAAATCCAAACCGTTCACACCCAAAGAGCTTGATGTCCCTGCTGGGTGAATTCCGATGCGTCGACTAATAAAGTCGAAAACGTGTCCGAAACGGATGAGCAGCTGTTAATATTTGGTTATGTGCGTAAGCTTTACCTCTATCCTTCCTCTGCGGCCGAGCACATATAACTGCCGTTCCGTTGTTGCTACACTATGGCGCGTATTTACCGAGTGCCTACCATCGCGCATCTCGAGTCTCAATGTGCAGCAGCCACCCCCTGCCTCACTCACTATTCCCGGTTGGTCTAGTTCTTCGCCTCCTCAATGAAACGGTTTATTTCGACTTGGTTTATTGGATCTCTTGCGGGATGCGTTCGGTCCATTGACGTCATCAGCCGGGTCTTGACAGTGGCCTGGTTCCATTGCGAAGTGTGTCGGTTTTGTGCGGTTATACTAGGTATTTCGGTTGGAGTTTTTTTCTTTCTTCTATCTTCTGCTTTGCGTGCGTGCGGGAGATGAACGATGAAATGGAAATTGAATTACAGTTAGCAATAATGCATGATCGACCGTTGCTGAGAGGTACACTATCCGGATGCAGAGTTGTTCGAAAATGATTAGTTTTTGATTTGTTCAGCTCGAACAATTCATGTTTAGCTTCATTTTATTAGCTCCTTTGAAATGCCTGTTTGAAAGTATATTGAAGAACGTAATACTAATTACAATATTGAAAACGTTATCGCACGAAAAAAACACATAAGTATAAAAGCTTGTATTTTAGAAAACCTTGTAAAAGTTAAAAAAAAAATCTAACTGTACATAGATTTCAATGAAATCTTGGCATGAGTGTACACACTTTTCAATACAGTTTTGATTTTGAATTATCGAATTTATCGAAGAGAATCTCCTTCCAAAAGCAGGTTCACACCCACAGCATTAGAATCGAGCCCTCGATCGACAGAATAAACCCAATAGATGGGGTCGAAGAGCCTACCCTCGTTCCGCGATATGTAAACAATAGAGAGGAAGCAGTCCCATGCTCCCTATCCAAATCGTTTCATTTAGGTGATCTGATGGTCCCTCCCTTTCCCCGTTTTATATTAGGTCGTGGATATTCAGTATATTTTGTAGTGGTCATTTTATTGCTTACCTTGTGTTAGAAAATTTGGCTGAAAGTAAAATTGGTTAGGGTTTATACCGTTCTTTACTTATTGCTCTGTGTTGTCTCGGTGTTTCTGCTTTTGAAGAGTTGACTTTAGGATGTCATATGGTATTGCTCGCGGTCATAGGATAGGGAAGAGAACAGAAAAAAAAGAAAAAGAAAAAGCATCAGTGATTGGTAAAACGCTATGCGCATGTGAGATTTTCCTGGTGATATTCTCACAACGGCCGTTCAGAATGGTTTGACGGATGCATATGAGAGATCATTCCCGATGAGTTTCCACTCGTTCATTAAATTCCATAATGTTTGGTTATAGAAGACAAGAAACATTTAACAACGTGCCACATTTAGGAATATCAGGGCAATGATCCCCCATCGCATCTTCAAGTGATCATTACAAGCTGTCCATTTGGTTGAGGCATTTTTGAACGTTTATGTGGCAGCCGATTTACACATGAAATCTGCCGCGACCAACTCGACAGAACGCACCCATACCCCTTTCTGAACCGAAGGGCAGGGATGTGTCTGTAATATGTACTTTTTTTTTAATTCCTATTTCTCTTCTACTACATAAGCTTATGGGTTTATTGGGTTTCTGTAGCAAGCGCTGCTTCCTTTATTCATTTTTTTTTATTTCATCAAACGTAGACTACATAGTTACAATTAGTTCTATCTTCTTAAAGATCGCCTAGAAGTTATAAAATAATATCTTAGGTTAATACGTGACATTGTTAAGTAAATGGATTCCCAATGCAGATTATAAAGAGACATCATTCGGTTAATTGGTCAAAATATCGCATAAAATTTGTATCCACATTAATCCGGAAACCTTTAAATCATTGTAACTTTTGAAATATTGCACGTAGGAACGAAAAATTTCACTATGGTATAGCTGAGAGTCTATGATGAAAAAGACTATGATTGATGTTTACATTTCATGTTTAGTATTCAAGAAGGCAACGAAAGAAAAACAAGTGCGCGAGCGAATTTTGTACGGGCGTACGGCAAATCCTGACTTGTCAATACGGGACCTTGCAAAGACATTGGATTTGCGTAAATTCACTGTTCACGATGTGCTCAAATCATTTTCGAAACGTTTGACGGTGGAGAGGAAACCGAGAAGTGACAAAAACATTGGACGCGCTAATCCTGTCATGGACCGAAAGGTGAAAAGGATATTAACGAAAAACCCAAATCTCTCCATTCGAACGGTGGCTCGTAAAATAGGGATGTCACCTGGTGTTGTCCAAAAATCAAAACAACGTTTGAGACTTAAGTCGTTTAAAGTAAAAACAGTTCCAAATCGCAACGACAAACAGCACTTGGCAGCAAAATCACGGGCTCGACGTTTGTACTGTGAATATTTGACGAAGTTTTCATGCGTTGTTATGGACGATGAAGCTTATGTCCTGGAGGATTTCAAGCAGCTTCCAGGGCTGGCTTTTTATTCTGCTATGGCCAAAAATGCTACAGCTGAGGATTTCAGAATGAAGGAGGCATCGAAATTTCCCAAAAAATGCCTTGTGCGGCAAGCAATTTGCACGTGTGGCAAAAAGAGTAAATCTTTCGTCAATACAGACACAATCAACAAGGAGATCTATTAGAAAGAGTGTCTGCAGAAGCGATTGCTACCCTTCATCAAAAGTCACAAAGAAAAACCTTTGTTCTGGCCCGATTTGGCATCATGCCACTATGCTAAAATTGTGATCGAGTGGTACCAAGCAAATCAAGTGAACATTGTACCAAAAACCTCAAACCCGCCAAATTGCCCAAGGGCTACGACCAATCGAGAGATATTGGGCTCGGATGAAGCGGAAGCTTTCTGGAAAGAAGCAAGGAATCAAAGACATCATATACTTCCAGCAAATTTGGACAAAGACGGCTTCTACGATTTCTGAAGAGTGTCTACACCCTAATGGACGGAGTTAAGCGCAAAGTTAGAAAATGTTATGCAAATACAGAATAACTATGTTTTGTCTTCACGAATTGTTGAAACACATCCCATAAATCTGAAATAAATAACTAGGACGGAAATATAATGGGAAATTTATGTTTTATTCATGTTTTGAGGTGTCCGGATTATTGCGGATACAGAACTTAGTTTGTCCGATTGGTATTTATTGCAAACAAGTTCCGGTGCCGCGAGGACGTATAGAAATTTAGACTACATAATAAATTAGGGAAGGACATGCGATGTGATACAATATCGTTGACAAAAGAGGTCATGGCAAATTCTCTTCGTTCTTTTAGAGTTTGAATGTCTATAAGCATACATCGTGCTTTGTAAGATGAAAATGGAAATATTGTCCAGCCTAATTTACGGAGAGCATACAAGAGAAGCTGTTTTTGTACTAATTCTAATCGTTTTTCATGTGTTTTCATAAAAGGAGACAATATGACACTACAATACTTTAGAATAGACCTGACATATGCAATGTTCAATGTTTTGATCGTTTATGGGTCATGAAAGTTTTGACAAAAACGTTCAATGAAACCTAGTATATTGGTTACGTTATGGATAATTGTGTTGTAATGGTTGATAAAATTAAGCTTAGAATCTACGGTTAGGTTTACGTGTTACCCGTGTAAATTTTCAAAAGCAAACCGTTGGAAAAACCACGCCGCCTAGTCTAGGTTTCACAAAACTAAAATTGACAGAATATCAAATCTCGGGCAAGTGGCGCCATCAACATAGGATTTACCTAAACTAACGGAAACGAGCTGTAATTTTAAAATGGCAGTTACAGGAATTTACGCTTAAAGGGCACTCAAGCTTGGATGTCTGTTCTCTGTGTTTTAACCAAACAATAGAATCTATAGTATGTACAATTAATAGCATTGTTCACAACGATAAGATGGTATTAGGAGTAATTGTTCCCACAACAGAATCTAACGTTAATTGAGACATCAACAATAGAAAAGAGGGGTTGTTATGTATCTTAACTATACACGTAAAATAAAGCCGCAGTAGAAACTACCATTTCGAGGGTTAAATTAAGCGCAATCACCAACAATTTTCTGCTGACAATAAATGCGTTTGATTTTACCATGCCTGCGATTAGATCAACCATGGTGCGGTTGATATCAATATGAGGTCTGTCAAATATACCACAAATGTTGAAGGTCTTACCATAAACGTAGTAAATTGGACTGAAATGTTATGGTAGTTTTTAAGATAGGCATAGTCGGGTAAAATGGTAGTTTTTACTACAAGATTTTTTTCTGTGTAGAAAAAATCATTTTTTTCCTAAGAATCAATTACTATTAATTGTTTTGTTTCACAATTGTTGAAAATCCTAGCACATAGATTGAATTGTAGATCTATTGTGATGGCAATATGTATTTTTCATTTATCTGATTCACGAACATTTAGATTTGTGGTCGGAAATAGATTTTAAGGTTGTTTTATTTTATTGTATTGTAATTGTATGGTTATTTTTATTCGGGTTTTTGGGGTGAATATGCTCATTTTGCCCGATAGGCTAGAAAAAAGCGTTGAATTTTTTTTTCTTAGACACGATTTTATAGGACAAATTAATCAAAGCCAGAGCAAGCGTAGGTGGTGGATAGGCGAGATTACTCCTGATTATTGGGTTATGACAAATACATATCATTACAACAAGAGCAGCCATTGTAAACGGGTGCTGTAGGACGGCCCACAGACAGAGAATCATTGAAATCGTTCAATAAATCAATGACTTGCTCCAATTGCATCGCTTGTGGCCAATTTGCAGTTCGCTTAGCCGTGTGCTTTTCTACACTCACTTAGCACTTCACTAACTGACGTCAGCTTGTCCGAAGTTTCGTCTCAGATCATTGCCAGCAACAACGTTTCATGCATCACGCAAAGTCAATCGACAACGATCGACTAGAAACGGAGAAGAAACTTCGAGTCTCACGGCCAGCCCGGCGTGTCGTAGTGTCTTGAAGTAGGTAGGTAAAACCTTCAATGGATTAGCAAGTGCACCACGTTCGTGCTTTCAACAGGCGGTATCCGTCTTACACAGTTCGTTAATGAACACCCATCCACGCAGGGGAAACATGTTTTCATTTCGTCTTTCAGAGTTCCATGTGTGATTCCAATTTCGTGAAATCGGTTTGGAACAAATTTTCATTAATTACTAATAAGCCCCTTTGCTGCGGTGCATGCACCACGCCGCACCGGTTGGGTACAATTCGGCCGCTAACGCGAGATTCACGTGCAAAAAGTGGGTCTGACGAACTTTCTCTAATTGTAGAAGCTGCATTAGGGATAAGCTATACTTAAGATTTGTGATACGGTTTTTTTTTAATTGGTTATATGTATCCAACGGCTAAGTTGAAGAGGCTCGTATATTTTGGGTGATCAACCTGATTTTGTTGAATAGTTTGTAAGGGGCTTGGCAAATTATCGAGTTGGCTTAGTGCTCTAATAGCTGACCGCCCCTTGGTTTGGACATATGAGCTTTTGTATAGGCACTACTTTAGGGCCGCAATTTATACACAAGACCTAGCTGATTTTTTTCTCACTTTGCTTAATACCACTCCTATGATTTTTTTGGAATTTTTGGTTGTTAGTAAGTTATTAACACAACTGGATTATTAGTACAAAAATGAATTTATGTTAATAATCCACTAACAAAAAACATTACCTACCCCCTGATGCTGCTCCTTCATATAAACGTTACGATCCAAACAATTGCCGATACCGGCTCAGTGCGGCATCTCTTGAATTACCTAACATCCGATCGTAACTGAGGTGCATCAGTAACTGAACCATATTTGCTTGAAGTCTTTCTCGCATTATTATTTCGCCTTGCACCAAGCTGGTTGATCATCGCTGCATTCCACCTGGATTGGAATGGGTGGTCAAGACTAAGACAGCTCAAGGTACATCTAGACGTCCTGTCAACAGAATATGGCCCCTGCGATATAACCGTCACGTGCACTCTATCGCTGAACAATTTTCCCGTTTCGATGGTTTGCTTGTGGTCGAAATCGTCTTCGTCGTTGAAGTAAAATATTCATGGTTCAAACTGAAACGGAACAGTCGATTCGACTTGAATCGCTCGAGTAGATGATCCATTTCCCAATCGGAGGTACATTCTACAATGTGTTCATCCAATTTGCTTCTAAACTGCAACATCTTTTCGCTTTCTGCAGAAGGGGAATTCAACGTCCACAGTTCCAAATGGTTGACATAGAGGGTGTTCCGATCAAAATTTGGTCAAACAGCAATCTGTGTGAGTCGATCAAAGTTTTTATTAATAATTCAAATTCTTTTTTTTAAGTTCAGTGATTACAGAATACAGGAAAAATATTCAGCTGAGCTTCCTTTTTACCGAATACGAATTGCCGGGTCTTTCGTTTAACACCTGCCATAAGATTTTTATAAGTCTCCTTGACCACTTTATTCGTCGCAGAACGCCAGTTAATTATTTCTTGCCTTTAATTTTTCAGTCTTCTTTAGGGTTCCGTTTGACGAAGGCCCAATATTGTTCGATTGGGCGGAGCTCTGGCGTGTTGGGAGGTTTCTTGTCATTGAGCACCACTTGAACGTTGTTGGCAGCATACCACTCCATGGCATTTTTTTCCGTAATGGCCAGATGCCAAATCCGGCCAAAATAGAACGGAACAATTGTAGGCATTCGCTCAGATAAATTTCCTGGTTGACGGTTCCGGTCGCAATGTAAATGTTGCTCTTCAAGCCACAGGTACAGATGATCACACCAGGTATTTCTTCGCAAACTTTGACAGTTGAATGTGCTTGAGAATATCTGGCACCTTTCTCCGTCCGGTTGCAGTGTAAAATTCCTGTCCAGGAAACTGTTTAAAGTCTGCCTTGACGTAAGTTTCATCGTTCTGTACCACGCAATCAAACTTCTTCAGCATCGTCGTGTACAACTTGCGCAATCATGCTATGGCTGACGTGTTTTGTTTATCGTCATGATTTTCCTGTTACCAATTTCCTGTAAGTCGACAATCAAGCTCGTTTTTAAGCACTATCTACTGTTGAAGGCGCCACTCCCAGCTTCTATGCGACACCTCGGACGGACAGGTTGGGGTTCCACTCGAAACAGTGGGCAACTCTTTTTGACGTCGCTGTGGCCTCCGGGTTTCGATTCCTTCCCACTTCCCCCAGTTCAGCTTTCCTAACTGTTGACAAAGGTTCACCGAACACTTTTAATACTGTTGATTTAGCCACTTTCAACAATTTCGCCAACTTGGCGTGAGAGCAGCTTGGATTTTCGCCATGCACGTGCAAAATTTTATGCGTTGCTTCGCTTCCTTTGACGACATTTTGATAACTGAAATGCTAATCTCAACAGGGATGCCAGATATTTTTTCAAATGTTTGCAATAAAAATTTGAAATGTCTGGGAATATCTAAAAATATCTGTAAATTTTGTTGTTGCAAAATTTGATTTCTTTCGACGAAAAGACGTAATAAGAGAGTGAATTATGTAATTTTTGCCATATGGGTGATTATGTGAACATTTCTGCATCTATTTCTTGGTTTGTATGCAATCTTACACCCCGTTCTAACTTCAACCTATATTATAGAGTTTATTGATATCAAATCTCGAAGGAAGATGTCACTATTACTGGCCTGCTGCTTTACCCGTATAGGATCGATTTGTTTATTGTTTTCAACCACGAGATCAGCTGTTAAAGTGTTCAGGTTGACAGCAGTTTGTATTGTATTTTCAACCAGCAAAACGATTGTGTTAGTGAAACTGCTTGCTAATACTAACGGCGGCAGAGAAGTCTATGTACATTTTTTTTCAGTGAAAACTAGATGCATAGATGCTGATATCAAGATACTCTATAATAATATATACCCAACAAAAAATCACATGATCAGTGGAAAATATCCATAAGAAATTCACTTAACTTTCATGTGATTCGGGAGGTGAAAAATGCTCTGCAAAACTAGTGAATCTTATGTATCCAGGGAAATGTAAATGATTAGTCAAGTAGAATTTTTATTTCTATGTGATATTCATGTAAAAGTCACTTATTTTAGTATTGGAAAATATCAACTTGTGTTTCCAGTAGTAGCTAAGTGAAATATTTTTTCAGTGTAGGTTGTAGCAAGGGGTGTGACAGGTTTGCTCGGATCTGCATTTATGATCGATTTACTCGCGAGTTACTCAATTTGTCTAGTAATTTAACCAACGTTGTCTGTTTTTATTGATGAACGCATCCAAGTGACCTGAGGTTTTATTTTGTCTTCAAAGTGGCAGAAAATGCAGTGCTGGTGTCTTTTGTGTATGGAAAATACAAACATGTGCCCAACGACGTTACTCAAGAAGTGCGGGGAAACAAGGCTGCCTAGGTAACCGATAAGCAGTTCAAAGGCGTCTTTACGGCAGTTTATCAAGCAATTAGGTTGCCTTAAATGCAACATAAATGCCGCTTTTGGCCCAATATACGGCTGGTTTATTGCAATGCTATAATAATGCTTAATTAATGCTACTTTACATTCGAAATGCTGATTACAGGCTTCAAGCATTAAAATAGCATTTGAAATCCAACTTTACAACAGACAGCATTAAAGATGCTGATAGAATGCTAATATAAAGCCTGTTGCATCTGAAATGCAGATTTAGAGTTGATTTACTGCATATGCTTATGCTAAGGGGTTGACTGGGGGGGAGAAATCGCTATACCTGTTACGGAAGACGATCTGTACCGGGAAGCCGTTTTTCTATTTCACGCAATAAAATTCCTAAATATATCGTTAGGTTACAGAAGTGCCCTTTTGATATATTACAATTTTGAAAAAATATACAGTTAAATGATCTGGGTTGCAGTAAATAAGTAGCAACCGTTTTATTTTCTGCCGTCTACCGGACAATGAGCAAGTCCTCTCTTGATGTAAATAGTTTTCTCTAGAATCGCTTAGATTGGCCAACTTATCACCCATCCACATCCCAAATTACACTGAAGTTTATATTACGCAATCAAAGTTCAGGTTCCCGAATCTTTTATTTGTTATCTGCAAAGAAACTGATCAGTACTATTTATGAAGCTAACTTTGTATTCAATGAGGAAGTCGATAGTTCACTACTTCTTCAGTACACTGTTCATCAGCAAAGAACACTTGAGTACTGAGGGGTAAGCTGTAGATACTCGTACTCCAGCGCCAGTCGGGTTTATTTCCAACAGATAGAACCCTAGGCTAGACCACGGATCAGATCAGGCATCGAAATCATTTCTTTTAGTGCGTTAGCACACTGCCAGATGCAGAACTATGGAGACTGCTAGCTTTTCAACCAGCGTAGGTCAGATGCATACCCTATCTAAAACAAATCATCGTGATGCTATAGGAATAACAATCGAAATATTTAGCTAAGCAACCGAAATCACCATGTTCAATTCTGGCCATCAGATTGCACAAATTCCGGGTATCATTTTGCTCCAAGGGAAAAGCAGTGAAAACAACAGGAAGAAGGGTTGAAGTATTGATCGAAATCAGTTTGTTGTGATGCACGGTATCAAAAATTACCAAATGAAGAAGCAGATGACAGCTAGCAATATTGAAAAATGTGAGTAACTCGTGGTACTTAAAAAGCAACACAGAAATAGCTCGTGATAAGGAGCTGTCTCACCTCTGTAGCGCTGTAGCGCGAACGGGGTATTACCAACTGTGGCATCCCTAGTTATGAGTGACAGAGATAGATATAGTTATATAGATTGAAGCGGACAATAAAGGGTGTAGGGAGTATTGAGAGTAGATTGGAGAGTCAGTGAGGGACAGAAATCCGAATAGAAAGGTCCCATGCTATCCTTGGAGAAAATATGGACCGATATTCCGAATAACAATGGTTCGCTGGTGTTTTCAAAACTATACTTGAAAGATGCATATTTTCATGTAGAATTGCACGAAGATGTTCGTCATGTTACCACTTTTATGACCGCGAACGGATTGATGCGATTTAGACGATTACCGTATGGACTCTCGTGTGCTCCAGAGTTGTTTCAGCGAATTATGGAGAGAATACTAATTAACTGTAAGGGCATCATTGTTTATCTCGATGATGTACTACTGTTTGCGCCTTCTTTGGAAGAGCTCCAGAAGATCGTTAACGAAGTAAAAAGTGTGCTAAGAAGGCACAATTTAACGATAAACGAGAAAAAATCTTCGTATAACCAGACGAAAGTGGAGTTCGTTGGATTCAGCCTGGATGGAAGTGGAGTACTGCCCACGCAGGAGAATTTTTTTAAATATTATGCGTTTTGAGAGACCAAAGGATGCTTCTGAGGTTCGGAGTTTTCTGGGCATGCTTACTTTCATCAGTCCTTTCATCAAAAACTTCTCCCATATGACCAAGCCTCTGCGAGATCTGCTAAATCGGGATACAAAATTTGAATGGACTGAGCTGCAGCAGAATGCGTTTGAAGGCCTGGAAATTGCGGCTGAGCATGATTTGGTGAAACGAGGATATTTCAAAAAAGGTGACCGAACGATTCTATAAACGGATGCATCTCCTCTGGGGGTTTGGCGCTGTCTTGACTTAAAAAGATTCGGCTTCAGGAGAACGACGCATAATAGCGTGTGCGTCAAAAGGCTTGACCGCTGTGGAATGTCGATACCCGCAGCTACATCGTGAAGCACTAGCGATCATCTGAGCCATGGGGAGATTTGCATATTACCTGCTGGGGCGTAAATTTACATTGCGTTCCGATAGTGAGGCACTCATGTTCATGGTGAAAACTAGTCAGCGTAAGGATGTGGGCAAACGGATTATGTCGCGTGCAGAAGGATGGTTCTTACGGATTGAGCATATCAACTACGATTTTGAACATGTAGCAGGCAAAGAGAATATTTCGGATGCGGCTTCAAGGATAGGAGGAACGCGAGACGACAGGCATTTTGGAGCTGAGTAAGAACCTCATGAACTATGTTCAGTTGAGGCAAACGTAAATAACATCAACGAGCAACTTCTGGCGTTGACAACAGTACAGGTTCAAGACGTAACGCTACAAGATCAGGAACTACAGGCAGTTATGCAGTGGCTGGACAAGGATGACAAGTGACCACCAAGCATCGTGAGGTATCAGCCATTCCAACGCGATATGTATATCCAGGTAAACATACTCCTGAAACAGGAAAAGATTGTGCTCCCTGCGGCATTGCAGAGTCGAGCGTTAAAGGTTGCTCATCGTGGTCATCCAGGAATGTCTACAATGAAGAACTTTTTGAGGCAGGGGTTGTGGTGGCCAAACATGGATCGTGAGGTAGAAGATTTCGTAAAGAGTTGTCCTGAATGTCAGCTTGTGACAAAGATTAGTAGGCCCTTGCCCATTACGTTGACAGAGCTTCCAAATGGTCCATGGGAGTATGTTTCCATGGATTTTGCCTCATGTTCGGACGTATTGGGCTGGTGCTCACAGACAATTATTCAAGATTTCTGGTGGCGCTACCTATGGAGAAAACAGATATCGAAGCGGTAAAGCGGGTCCTTCATCGAATTTTTAACACCTACCACGCACCTAAAACTTTGAAGGCTGATAATGGTCCACCGTTCAAAAGCTCAGAATTGCAGTCTTGGTTGCACGATGTTTGGGGCATTAAGCTGATACGTACTACGCCACTTAATCCCACCGAAAACGGACTCATAGAACGCAACATGCAAAGTATCAATAAAGCTGCAACCATCGCTAGGCTTACAAAGCAGAATTGGAAAGATGTTCTTGCTGACTATGTGGCCGCGTACAACTCATGGCCACATCACGTGATAAAAATTCCTCCAGCACAATTGATGTTTGGTAGAGTAGTGAGAAGCTTACTACCCAATATTGAAGTTGATTCTGCACGTCTTCAAGACGAAGAACTGAGGGATCTGGATTAAGTCGCCAAATTTGACCACAACGCGAGGAAAGACAAGAAACGAGGAGCTCGGCCTAGTGAAATCTAGGTAGGAGATATGGTGCTGGTGATGCAGCAGAAAAAGGATAAGGCTGACACGGTTTATAAGAATGCGCTACATAAAGTGAAGGAGCTACATGGTGGAAGAGCTATAATCGTGAACACGACAACAAATAAGGAGAAGACAGTAACATCAAAATGCTGAAGAGGTTTATTCGACGAGATGACGGCATCTGGATCATTACACCGTTCACAAATCCGAGAGAATGCAGAAACCGAGGAGCCGAGCCCCAGCCGAGACGCAGCATTAGAAACATAAGGCGACCGAAGCGTTACCTGAACATGTGCGACGAGAGCAGTGAATCATCGGAGTGATTAACGGTTTATTTTTGCCAAAGGGAGGATGTGGCATCCCAAGTTATGAATGACAGAGATAGATATAGTTAAGATTGAAGCGGACAATAAAGGGTGTTGGGAGTATTGAGAATAGATTGGAGAGTCAGTGAGGGACAGAAATCCGAATTGGAAGGTGGGTTTATCACACCAACAATCAATATGCAACTGCAATTTGAAATTGGTTCACTGTTGTGGAACCCCTTGGTCCGAAGTACACCTTGAAGCCAGCACCTTGCTATACACTGAAAATAAATCAATATTTTTTATCAATAAAATGACACTTGAATCGGTCAATTTTTGCTTCGAATTGAAATCAGGTGAACCAGCATGAATTTCATTTGCCGCACATAATTTTTAACGCCCGTTACTCAACAAACAGGTTCGAAAAAAACTGCAAAATGGAGAAGAAAGAGGTAGAGAAAACTATTCTCGGCGATTTGAGTCTCCCTCTTGAATTCTTGGAGTGCTGGCAAGGTAAGCTCTATGAAATTTCTTTATATTTATACTGTACCAAATAATGTTTTCCTGTTCGCAATTATCTTTTCAGGTTGCGGATTTTCTGAACTGAAGAGTTGGAGAGACCATCTCAGACCACCTGGTACGTCGAGTTATTACATGAAAGATATAAAAAATCCAATACTAATCTTTTCATGAAAAAATAAAATCCAGGCACCTTTTCACATAAAACGTATTAAAAAACTTATTTGAATTTTATTAAGACAAGTTAATGCAATCCATGTACTCTAGAATTAATATCTATTCAGCTGTTGCATATAAAGACTATATATTTATTGCACATATGATTATATAAGGTGCATTGTGTTTTGAGTGAAGGACTTCAGCAAAAATGATTTCAGTGTTTCTAAATAGTGTTTTTTTTTCAATTTGTTAAATTGTATGGTTAGCGATGAAACCATATCTATCAATAAAATATCTTAAATATGAAAAAAAAAATCATTTTGAAAAATTCGAAAATTGCTTTCAAGTTGAAACTTGAAGGATGAGCCTAAATTGCATTCATGAACAGACCCGACAAAGACATAAAAGATCGACTTTACATCCTCGAAAGTTTTCACTCTAAAGAATTTCATCGAACATCTTATTTAAATTATATATTGAGTTACAATAAAAAAAAATGTAATCGACCTTAGCAGATTACGAAGACTCATGGGGCACATACCCTATCTCAGATAGCTAGAAAGCCTTCAGTATTGTCTAACTTATGCAACTTCATAATTTCCATGTATATTTTATCACATTTGCAAAGTTTCAATTCGAAAATGCTTTCTACAATCATAACCACCGATTAAGTAATGGAAGTAAAACAAAGATCGAATACATTATTGATCCGAACAAATGTAACGTTTGCCACGACCCATGAGCTTAACAGGCCAATGCTTTGAGCAGTAATCATAAAATCAAATTGGCACATGGAATAGCACCATATAACATCGCCTGAATCGGACTGTTTCGCGAAAAATAAATGAGCAACAAGTGCTAATTTGACGAATGCGCACCGACTTGTAACTGTTGCTGCTGCTGTTGTTGCAGAAGAAGAAAGGCCATTTTCCAAAATTCGTAAATCCCATGCAATCAGTCTATAAATTGTGGAAACTGAGAGAGATTGCGGTTCGTCCCGATTGGTTGAGACGCTGGTAAGAAGCGAAAAGAAACGGTGTAGATTTTGCAAGGTATCGAACCGTTTTATCCTCGTTTGCGAAATGGAATGGAAGAATGGTTAACAGGAAATGAGAAATCAGCAACACTTTTTCGACCGACCGGGATTGATATGATTAGAATGGATTCACGTTTGGAAGAGCCTCTTGAAAGATAATCAGATTTTTATCTGTCGACTGCAGCTATGATTGAACTTGACTTCTGCTGACAAACAACAGTGAATCAGAGCTGAGCTGAACAATTGACACATTTCTTGGAAATTAAGTACATATTCGCAACGTATCAACGCTCGCCTCGATGGGATGTTTGCACACTTTTAAACGCGTCGTCCGAAACGTAAACATTCCCATGGGAACTGAAGTGATGCATACCTTACCGAGGGCTTATCGCGTATTTGTTGCAATGCTGATACTTGTGTAGGGTATATCGGTGCCAATTAGACACGGCGTATTGCAGGCAAATGCTTTAAATCCTCTACGAATACGGCGTCGTACGAGAACTTCGTTCTCTATTTGAAAAACTGCGTGGCATTTAAGTGACCCTGTAGTTGATTTTTTTTGTGTGATTTACCCATATGAATTAAGTCACTGCAGGTGACTTTTATTTTTAAACCAAATGGAAAAAGTCACCTCGACTATCGGAATAACCTTAACAATTATGTATAATATTGGAGAAATAAGGGAAACATCCGTTATACAACGTGCAACAGGTCATCGATAAATGTTTGTTATCATGTTGCTCACGTTGTCCCTAGCTGCTTTTTAACGCATTTTAGGATTTCCAGATAGAATATATTGGACCATATCTAGAGCAAATATTCAATAGGTCGTAAGTAATAATGTTAACAAAAATGATGTTTTTTACGGAATGATCGCATTTGTCGCTTTGCCAGTTTGACTTGTGTGCTTTTCTATGCTCCGCAGTCCGCCCTGACCTATCCAGCCGATTCACTTTGGCGTAAGTAACATGGCAGATGATTGCATGTCGAACAGACTTGACGAATGCGACATATTATTTTGCGACAAGTCGTAACGCACCCGGCAGATGTAACGTGATAACTTTAAATCTTTATTCATGTAGAGCTAAGCCTTGCTTAATTTTGTTGGCTCCTCATATTTGCTTCAAATATTATGGCTTGATTCAAACATAGGATTAAAAACTAATTTCCAACACTTCTACGTTGAATTTATTGATGATAGCAATATGCTACTTACGACCTATTGAAAATTTGCTCTAGATTTCTTCATATTTTTCTATTTATTCAACCACGTAATTGAAATTTAATAATTTTCCAAAAGTAACAAAGTATAAAGTTAGTGTTTTGACATAGTACTACGTCTTTGTTTTCTTTACTAGAGAACAATTTGAAACAAAATTTCATTACAACCGTTACGAAAAGTGGTCAGGTTTTGAGCGTTAGTATCTCAGACATTTCTCATGAAATTCAAAAATTTTTTGGAACAAATCGGAATAAATCTACGCATCAACAAAGAGAACGCTGTTGATTTGGAGCCACATGCTATTGAAAAAATCATAAATGTTAAGCCTTGTCTTAAAAAGTATAATAACCAATAAGAAATAAAGTATAAAGAAAATAATAATGCCTTATTAGTAGTATAAAGCGTTGCTTTAGAATATGGTACGCATGCATACGTATTATTAAATTTTTCGTGGTAAACGTATAGTATTGTTGTATTTTCCGGGCAGTTCTAGGTTATCCAAAATGCACTTGAGTTAAGAACTTCAGATCTACAGTTGTAACAGTAGCTTTTAGGGCTTTATAAGATTATTGTATGTATTCAAACATAATGAATGAACATTTTGCAAGGTAAACAGTCATTATTTGATAATTTGGTGATGTTCTAGGTCATCCAAACTGTCCTTGAGTTCAGAACTTAAGATTTACAGTAGTAACAATAGCTTTTGACAGTACAAAGTAATGGTACGTAATATGGTTCAATATATTCAGTGAATATTTTAGAGCGTAAACAAACATTACGAAATAAACTGGGAAGATCGGGGTCATCCAAACTGTCCTTAAGTTCAGAACACAAGATCTACAGTTGTAACAGTAGGTTTTTGGCGTATACACAGGAACAATATGTATTTCACAATATATCGAATTATCGAATAAAGTAGAAGGTCAACAGACATAATGTGACAAACTAGAGATATTCTAGGTCACCCTAATTGTCCTTATGTTCAAAATATAAGATCTACAGTTGTAACAGTAGCTTTTTGGGCTATATAAGCTGACTATATGTATTCAAACATATTAAATGAATCTTTTGGAAGGTCAACAGTAAATATTTTATAACTTTCTGTTCTTCTCTAGGTCTTCGAAACTGTCCTGGCGTTCAGAACTTAAGATTTTATTCGTAACAGTAATCTTTAGGTAATATAAAGTTACAATAAATATTCAAACAAACAGCTATCATTCTAGATTTCTGGACCAAACAAAGTAACAATATGTGTTTGACCAATTTAAGTAAGTCTTCTGGTAGGTAAACAGATATAATGAGACATCACGGGATGTTCTAGGTCACTAAAACTTTCCTTCAGGTCAGAAATAAGGATTTACAGTCGTAACATAAGCTTTATAACCTATAAAAGGGGACGATATGCATTCAAACATATTCAGTGAATCTTCTGTAAGATTACCAATCATTATCAGATTATCTTGGGATGTTCAAGTAATGATGTGATGTGATGTGTGATAAGAACCCACCATCAGTGCAAGGATTACCTATGGCTGCAGGACTATTCTCAGCAGGTTGTCCTGAAAGAATAGCCTACGTGATGGCTTCTTGTAGCAGGGTCAGCCGATCTCAGTGAGGACCTTCGGAAGACTACGGCCAGAAGGCCGCGTGTCTTCGCATGACAAGGGACTGGCGACTCCACGAACCCTTGTCCAGTCAACAAATCCTTCGACTGCCTTAGACTACCCCCCTTGGGAATCCCCGTTATATAGTTGTTAAAGGAACAGTGGGAATTTTCAGCATAAATGATTTATAAAAACAAAGTTGAGACAAAAAGGAAATTTCACGACTATACTCAACTTTAGATTCAATAAACACATTTATTTTTGTTTTTATTTGCACTAATAAATGTACTGGGATATTGCAAATTTCTTCTGTTTCTAATAAAATAGTTGTGGGCAATAAAATGAGGAAGGACCTCACAAAAAAATAACAATTCAAATAACTTACCATAAAAGCATATCATTCTCTATGCTGCATCATAAAATCAAGGAATACTTCTTTCCAACGCATCTTCCACTGCATGTTATTCGTATAGGACTCATTTGCTTTTATAGACTGATCCAATATGATATACCAAGAACTTATCTGCATATACTGCGCTGGTTTTTACAAGGTATAACTCTCCTTATATAGAAGGACATCATGAAAGACCCAATTGATATGTATACAAATTTCAACTTGAATAGTTTACATGGAATTTAACACTATAAAAATTAAATTACTTGACTATGTAAAAAGCAGCTACAGTAAGTCAATGCACTTCCAACTGTTCACTTACCGAAAACGCAACCTACCTCTTGTTGCATTATTAAATCCTCGTAAATTGAAATTTAAAGTAATGGTAACAATCTCCCAAGTTGAGCTAAGGTATTGAATAAAGAGCTTTTAATTTATACTGTTAAATTGAACAGATTTAAAAAAAAATGTCAAATAAATAATTTCGACGCTTTTGTTACAATCACTTTATATTCAAGACATAAATATGTTTGTTCATTTGTTTCATTACATAAATATGTTTTTGAAATATTGTCTTCAAAATATGGTAGAAATAAATTATTTGTTGCTTTGCAAACCAGCTCTCCTCGATATCCTAGATGGCCAAGTCCTCCTGGACCCGCAGCTGCCGTCGTCGGCACTCGTCCCCATCAACCCGGCCGTCGCCGACGTGTCGGAAACCTTCTGGTAGTAACATGCTATCTGTGTCTAGTACACTCTTCTTACGCTGATTAATTTACAAACTAAGCCTGCACACCGAATCAAAAGTCACTTTGGCACGGTTGTGGTATTTTCCTCTAAAAGCTAACTCTAGATATTGACACTTGGTTGCAGGAAACCGAATCAATAAGAAAAATAAACTCGCTTATGACCTCTAACTTTACACGGTTGCTAAACAATACATACTACCTTCACTTCACCCACAATACCCGAAAACAACGACAATTTGGACCTGAGCTCGTTTGGGAACGTCCATTAATTACGTCACGCAAAAATTGACCTCCCTTGTCACGTTTTTTGTATGGACCTTCAAATTTTTTTGTATGGATCGTCACGTTTTCCCAAACCCCCCCTCCCCCCTTACTGCGTGACATAATCAATGGACCTTCCCTTTGAGGAAAAATCACCAACACACAACCGCGCATTTGATTGTGTACCCGTCATTTGAATGAATCGCGAGCACGGCGCGATCCCGCGACACGCAACATTCTTCTATCTTCAGCTCACCGGAACCAATTGCACACGCACACAAGTAATCCGCGACGCAGAACAACGCGACGCGCGACGATGTGCTACTGCCGCCGACGTCGTGCTACATAATACCGTTGTGTTGTTGTTGCCGCTGATGCGAGGCAAACTACTGCCAACACACACACAATCACGCACCTTTCTATCTTTACGTATTGATGAATAGCATCCAGGGTGGGCGAATACAAGCAAAAATTCAATCCACCAAACTCACACCAACATCACTGTGCTTCTCCTAAAAAGTGCAAACGCAAGTGACAGACAGAGAGCGCGCGCTATCAGCTCAGCGCGAGAGGGAGAGGTTGAGCGAAATAAATGTCAGCAAGAAAACTCCTCTTCACTGCCAATGGAGGCTGAGAGCCAAGCAAAAAACTATTTTTTCACCACTTTTCCAAACTGTTTAGCAACGGAAAATATCACTTCCACGACGTACGTGATTTCTGCTAGCCTGGAGAACACTTTTCAGGCGCTTTCGAGTGCGATTTCACCCGCAAAGTACGGACTTTCTCGCGAGCACAGGGTCGATGCGTCGCGTGATACCGTTCGGTGATTATTGACTTGATTATCTTGGGATGTTCAAGTTCATAAAAACGGACTTGAGTTCAGAACTTAAGATATACAGCCCAAGTAGCACCGAAAAACATAAATATAAAGGATATATTTGCCTTGTGTCATGGTGTAGATCTTTAAAAGTACAATTTGACTAGTTTAGTCATGTAGATGTACGTTTCATGCAATTTGAATCTAGATTTACTTATGACTAATTGATTTGTCATACATGTGTTTGATGTTGTTAAACTTGGACATGTTTGTTTACATCTGACATCTTGCCTGTTTGCATATTATGTTGTAGAAATGTAGCAATACAAGTTTTTCGTATTTTAAGAAACAAACATATCCGTGAAATGGCAAATGCTAACGCAATTAGTCAGGTATGTTTTGTTCGTGTCGTTTTGGACGTCTAATGACTGTTTCTGTACTTTTAAATAAGACTAAGAACAATCAAATATCTATTTATATCACATTTATGTATACCGCATTCATGAACAATTCAGTTATGCCAGTATGATGAAAAAAAATTGATGTTTGGGTTGGGAAAAATTGAGGTTGATTATACCTTGTTCCATCGAACATTGTTTGCCCGGGTACAATTTCTAGTATGATGACGTATTAGCTAATATTGAAGAGTAATCGACCAATCGATTAATTCAAATCAGTCCATTTAATTTAAACGCTTACACCTGAGTTCTCATATGTTTAGATGAGTTACTATGTCGCCTATCACATTGGCGCTAGTTTAAATAGTGGTGGCTTAAGAGGATTCTAATGCCCCATTTCTAAAATGTTGAAATGGTCGAGTGGTAAAAAGACCGATCTAGTAAGCTTAGAGTTCATGGTTCACACCTAGTTCATGAATACCTTTTTGAAAACCGACAATAATTTGTTTTACTGAAGCCCAATATATTTTTATTTATGACCAACTTAATGACAAACTTTTATTATGTTTCATAGGCTCCACCTTCTGCGCTGTTTCAGTTCTTTAGTAGTATCCTAGAAAGTTTGCAATCACCGAAATGGCAACATAATTATTTGTCACATTATAGCAAAAATCCATACAGTTAAACATTTCGTGTTACTTGGGTTCTTTTCAACGACTATGGCTAAATTTCCGTCCAACTGCAGTTTGCCCGATAGGGAGTGGAGTTATTTTTGTGAAGCCATGAGTTACTACAGGAAACAATGAAAATTTCTTTTGTTTTGATATCAAGCTGAACAATGCATTAGGCCCTAAGTACCATTGAGAGATTCTCTTCGTCGACTTTCTCTTCCATTAATAGTTTGTCTATTTAACGGTCTGCTGGTGTTTTTGCCGTATTGGATCGTTATTTACACTTTATATTACCGTGCTGTATGTTGAGAATACATGAACATGTTTTTACATGGCCGTAGGAACGCAAAGAGAAAGTTGACAAAAAGAGCCTCCTAATGTTATTCAGGACCTAATGAATTGTTCAGCTTGATATGTCGTTTTTTTCAATCCATCTTCTAATGTTTATCATTGTATGATCATTGTTTGATATTTTCGAGTCCCTTCGAATTCAGTAGAGGGTTACGGCAAGGTGATGAATTATCGTGCTTGTTGTTTAACATTGCACAGTGGGCAAGAACTGATGAAAACTAAGGAAAAAATCTGTAACTTTTGTCGCTTATAAGCGCGGCTTGTAAACAAGGCCATTTCCGCTTGGAAATTGTGTGGGGAATCTAATGGAACTGGATACAATCACCGCAAGGATATGGTTGTGGAGCTATAGAGCTTATTTTACTCCCGCTTCCCCTTATATTCTTGAATAATTTATAGACATCTTAGCACGGAGAGCCTCAAGATCCACAAAATAGTGCTAGTCCCATGTAAAACTTCCTGGAGAATCGAATAGAGGTTATTTCAATCACCGCACGGCTCTGTAAACGAAGAAATGGCTGGTTTTACCCCACTTCTCCTTGTATTCTTGAATAGTTTATAGATATCTTTGCTCGGAGTGGCTCAAGATCAACCAAATAAGACTAGTCATATGTAAAATTTATTGGAAAATTGAATAAAAGTTGTTACATTTACCGCACGGCTTTGTGAACAAAGACATGGCTGATTTTACCCCACTTCCTCTTATATTCTTGGGATAAATAATTCAACCATATGGGGCGACCCCGGCGTAGTTAACAGCAATACCTCTCTCGCCAAAGTCACGTGTTCTTACACCCCGACAAGTTACGAAAATTCCCAAAAAGGTATTTGAGAAAATCTCGATAATAAAGGAAAATTGCATTCAACTATATGGGTTAAACGATTCTTATTGCATGCTGTAGTTACGAAGAATAAGAACATATCTGGCAAATGGGCTAGGTCTGCGTTTCAATCGATATGAAAAATGTATAAAAAGTAATGGGAATTCATAAACATATTCATCATATTCATAACAAACATTACTGTCAAATTCGATCTGTGTAAACATCTGCTAGTTTGGCAATTATTGGATTGAATTGTTGTGTTCATGAATTTCAGCATTTGGTTATTGTGATACTATGAACTACATAGCTTTGTCAAAAGCATGTTATGCAGTGCATCTTTAAAACTTCTAACGCGACCTAAAATTTGTTATGAAAAGATCAGTTAATTGCGCTGTTTTGGTCATATTTGAGTCTCAAATTAACTCAAATGTTCTAGCAAAATACATGAGTGACTTATGATAGGCAAATGTTTTACGATAACATCCTCTCAGCTTGTATATGACAAAAGATGTTTTTCATTTCTTTCTTAATACTCTTGTATAACATAATTTCAAGATAACTGACCAAAAAGATGTGTTTGGTGTTACTTGGGATATTAACATGAAAGGTTAGCCAGCGAAAAGTGACGGATGGATTCTAATTTTGTAACAGTATTCTTTTATGATTCTGTGGGGAGATCGCAGCAAGCGCTGCCCGCGGACGGTTGAGTTTTGAGTGACCTGTCACGTTTTTTTTCTGTTCGTTGGTTCGAGGGCATTCCTGGGTGTAATAGTTTTATAAAATGTGCGATTACGCGTTGTTTTTGTGTTTTCATGGTGGTAAAGTGTAATTTGTTTTACAATAACGTGAAGAAAATGAGCAATTGTGCTAGTTTTCAGTATAGAAATGTGGTTGGCTGGAGGCACATTTTCAGCGAGACCGGAGAACCATCTTTTGGCATGGGAGTCAAAACAGTAACTTTGTACGGTCGGATTTCCGTTCAAATCAGAATCATGATGAGGACCAACGGAGCGTCATCAAGATAAGTAGACGTCCATTAAATGTCTTACATTATATTAAAATTTTCTTGCCCATTGCACCATGGAAATTTTTCCATCGTTGCCATAGAGACGCATGTTTTTGTCTGTCTCGCTCTGCGGAGTGTTTCAAAATATAACCTTTTTTGCAAAAACTTTGATGACCCGGCAGAATGGCTTTCCGCTGAACCATCTTGCTATATTAAAAATTGAGTCATTGTTTCCGTTTCCTCTTTCTCACGGATTTGTTTCCTTGTTGCCTACACTGCATTGGTGACGACGAGTTTCTCTTAGCCGGGAGACTCCGTATGTGAGAGACACACCTGGCAGGAGTCTCATGTTTCCAGGTGGTTCTGCAAGCATAAAAAATGTTGTCTATGTACCGTGCTGTACCCGGGACGTGCTTATTTAGGGTTGGAACCCAACCCAAACACCCAACACACAAAAACGCCACGGCCCATACACGGTACGGTGTGAAGAAAACCCGGCACAAATTGTCAACACCAATGGAAAATCCCTTTATGTTGCACACAGGAAAAGTTGGATTTTGAATATTGGGTCCAGTAAAAAAAATCTTTTAGGAAAACTACCTATATTAGGTCAATACTCACCAACAGGTGGCGATCAGCATTTGTTTATATGGCGCTAGAAGTGAACTATTTTGTCTGTTAATATTCCTTTTGATTTCTATTGTTGGCTCTACCGTTGCTCCTCTTATTATGTTATACTTTTATGTTGTTATATTGATTATAATAATTATAAATATGTCAATAAATAACATAAAAGTATCAATCAAACTATTGCTTTAGAATTATGAACCACCCATTTCCATTTTCATTGAACTAATTAGCTCAAAGTGCTCATTAAAATTATGGCTGCTTACCAAAACCATGTGACGAGAGGAAAGAGCAACATGAGAAGAATTAAAGTCTCATTTCAGCAATAATATTTATTTATTTTGTTTTCAGCATTGCATAGTGATTACTTTATAAACTCACATATTGAATTTATATTGGAAGTAACACAGCATTTGAACATTTGGAATACCACGATATCATCATGGAATGACCGAAGTCTAAGTATAAATTTAATCGACTAAACAATTCTTAGTAATTGCAGTTTTACTTTATATAACAAATGAGATCCTACAATTATACGCTATATATTGTTCAAAATTAAGGTTTCTGTTAAGTTTAATTTCAGGTAACTGTGGTAATACAAATACGTAGAGTTTCTATTATATTGAACCCAGCTCGTTTTATAGATTTTCCTTCACGTTTGATGCCACGTAGTGGGCCTGGTTGTTTTGACGCTAGTTGTATGTCATTGATGTGCTGCAAGCATCAATATTAAAAGAAAAAAAAATCAACGTCATCTAGCCCAGTTGTTTCCAGGATGCTTTCTCGTACTGGCTGCGTTTGTATTGGATTAGATTAGAATATATCAGTGACCAACCAGTGGATGTCCAGTTGAACCAGTGGAACCACTACATATGGTGGTGCAAGGAGACGGAACAAAACATCGACATTTTGAATGAACTATTCTTTATTCTTTGAATGACCTATCATTTCAGGTCATCCATGGAGTTCCAAGTTTTTAAAGTATATATTTTTTTATCGTGGCTATGATACATTGTCTAAACTTTCATATTCATAGTAGATACACGGAAACTTCTACAATTGCAGCAGGACAACAATCTGCAGATATGTGTAATAGTTGTTATCAGTTTAAATTGCAGCTTCCCTTCATTATGTTTTATATACTTTTCTTTATGACATTGCAAATTTAATTTTTATTATTATTATTATAAATACCATAATTATCATTTCTATTATTTTTACCTCGGAGCGTATGGTACGGTATGTCAACGCATCCTTCCTCCCCAGTGGATTCACAAAATGCGTTGTGGTTCAATTCTATTCATTTGAATCCAATTCGTTATTGATTATTAAAGAAATTGAGTCACTGAAACGTGTACAGTGAGAATGGTCGGTTACTCCCAGCCCCATTCAATTGATTCATTGTGCAATTTCATTGATTCTGATCAATCACGGAGTAGCAACCATCGATACGTGCAGTCAGTCAAGCTAAGCTAAGCTAAGCAAGTATTCTTTTATGATTCTGTGGGCTTTAAATGGTGAGTTGACAACTTTGAAGGAGGGTGCGACCGATCTCTGGTCCTAAGAAGTTCCTACCGCACGCCTCTACGTTTCATATGATCACAAAAGACTGCCAGCTGTGAGCTGGAGAATTAAATTTAATTTGCACAATTTAGAAATTCAACTACTATATTCATAGAAGACTGGCATGTGCTTATAAGCAGTGTATATTATGTTTAAATATTGTGTTTAGTGGTATTATGGTGCGATAAGCCATTTATTTCAAACCGTAACTAGAACGGTATAAAGGAAAATTTTAACAACATGTCTTATGAAACAATATATTTTCTTGAAATTTTATCTTTGATACTTGGAATGAGCTATTCTGTTGTCAGCTTTTCCAGGACTTGTAGGATATTAATAGATGTCCAATTTTTATTTTTTTCAGTAAAAATCCAGTGGATGTCAGATATATTTTGGACATGCGCATAATATGCTCTCGTATTGACTTACTGTAGCCGCTTTTTACATAGCCAAGTAATTTAATTTGTGTAATGTGTTATTTGTATTTCTAAGTAAATCAATCAATTTTGAAATTTAGCATTTTTGTTTTTATGATATCTTTATATTTTGTGTAAAAAATATACTAAATATTAAATAACATAACGGGGAAGGACCATCAGGGCACCCAAGTGAAATGATTTGGATAGGAAGCATGGGACTGTCTCCTCCCTATTCTTTACATTTCGCGGAACGAGGGAGGCCTCTCCGACCCCATCTATTGGGTTTATTATGTCAATCGAGGGCTCGATTCTAGTGCTGTGAGTGTGAACTTGCTTTTTGAAGCAGATTCTCTTCCCTATATTCGCGGATTTCGTGTAAGTGTCTCTGCTTACGGGTCCGCCCAAACACACTGATATTTTTTTGAATTTTGGAATTTAAAAAAAAACATGTGTTTATACGTAGCAGTAAAATTACATTATGTTTAATTTATCATGTTGATGTGTATATACCGACATGTGAAATTCTTTTATAGCTCAATTACTTATCGAGTTACAATAAAAAGCGACCTCAGCATATATGGCTGACTCAAGGGGTACAGATCACGTTAACAGTTCAGTATAAAACCATTAAGTCCCAGCTGAGGGATGCTTATTTTATCCATGTACTTATTTAGCATCTAATCAATTCGTTTCGTTTATTCTATGCGATAAAGATGCGCCATGAGGCAATACCCCAAAAGAACTAATACTAACACGAATTTAGCGAAAATGAAAAGATATATTCCTTGTGCTGAAGCATTCAAAAAATACGTTGCATGTTGATGTACATATTTATATATAGAGAGAAAAAAAAACACAATTTCCTAATCTTTTTCGCTGTTGAGGTACGTTCCGATGATCGTGCAAGATCGTTTCCACTGTAATCATGCAGCTAAAAATAGAATACAATAACATATCTCTTGACCGCCGTTGCTACATATCGACATTCCGCAGATACGGTCAGCTTGGTTGCCAAAATAGAACGGTCGAAACATAGAGAAAATAGAGCAGGAGCGGTTCAGTTGAACTGAGATTTGAAGCTCACCGTATCCTCAGAAGCGCAAGTGCGAGTTTCATGCTAGTGCTAGTGAATGAGACAAATTGAGCATCTCCAAATCTTCGGAAAGAGAATGATCCATTTCTCCGATTAATTATACGAGCATGTGTCATTGGATAACTTTTTCTGAAATCCTGCCAAGAAAATCCAGTGCGCAAGGCCACCAACCGGCTAGACCACCAGTGGTATGCATTTGTTCGAAAGCTATTACGCATTGCATGTACAAAAATCCACGTCCTAGATTCGAGTACCTAGGCATTTGCCCTCGGCTGAAATCTAAGCTGCTGACGTCGTTGCAAATTCACTGAATGCCAACTAATATTGCAAAAATATCGTCCGAATTTTGATGCCATGCAAAACGACTCATTCATAAGTTCAATCGATCACGTACGGGAAACGGGTCTAGTCTAGGCCGAATGTACATAACTGCACCTATGGCATGAGCCACGTACGGCTGAATGAGGTGTGAACCTTGCAAGTTATTTCTCTAGTAGATTTTATGAATGAACCCGCTCGAAATAGATCGCTGACGATTGCCGTGAAGGCAATGATCGTCAGGGTCGGCACATCCCACATCAGCCAGTGAGCGCGAACGGTTTGATTTTTGAAACACCCGAAGGAGAACGAAGTTTTGTAACACCACTAACGACTTACAGTACACCGATGCGGCGCCCCGTGACGGACAGATAGATGGATAGTCGGGCCTAACTGTTTCAGCTTTCATGTGACTCTTGACTTTGAAAGGTTAATGGGTTGACCGCTTTGGCTGCCGAGGTGTGGTCCGATTTGTCAATCGCTTTTCATTTGGACGAGAAACAGAATCTGTTGTTGAAAGAATGAGATTCGGTAGGTAGGAGGTGTTTTCTCTATGAGTTAAGAGTTTACTGACGTTGGCGGAGACACTAGATCTGCACGTGATCTAACGTCTCCTCCTTTACATATAGGATTTGTTTATGAAAATTTCAGCGTAAATAGATAGATATCATCGGTGGGCAAAATAAGTTGAGTTGATCTCCAGGACAGTGCTGAAGGGCACAGAGCAGCATTCTAGAAATTTCAGAAAGCCTATCCAACTTTAGCGATTAGGAATCAAATCCTATTGTGCTATGAGAGAGGTCGAATAAAATAGCATGAGTGTCTGGCAAACTAAATATTAGGACGGATTCAAACTTCTCATCTGAAACTTTTTCCAGTACAAATGAGTTTCTACAATAAAAACAGTCACCTAATAGATTACTTGAAATATTAATTTCGTTGTTTTGTTTGTTTGTTATGGAGTATAGTTACATGGTAATGAAAAATATGTAGGTACTTCTAAGGCCATTAAAAATATGCCCGAACTGAAAGTATCATTGATCCCTGCTAAAAAACAAAAAGCACTGTGGTCCAGAATGTTAATCATGACGGTAGGATACATTTTCAGAATATGTTTCAAATTTTTAAGCAAAGCTGCTATTGACAAAGTTGTGTCTTATAGTGAGGTTCTAATTTTGGACATGATAAATACTGTAGTGGCTAAAAAAATTCAAAGTAGAGTGGTCTTTGTTTTCATATAAATCAAATATTTAAATTTTTGCTTTGCTCCGATATAGAAGAATAAGAATAATAAGAAGAATATAAATTTAAGAAAGTTCTACTTGAATTGAGAAATTTAAATCAACATTGAAAATTTTTACAAGAATATGCTTCCATATTCTTTGGTAAATAGTTGGACAATAGTATTGGTACATTGCATGCTTGCAAGTATAAAATAGAGACCAGAGTGGTCCGTAGAATCTTGTCCAGTAGCTCTCACCCCTACATTCCTGTAAAGCCGAGCTTTATTCCAACCGTAACCGGCATGAAGATTTTGACAATGTTCTAGTGAAAGGTGTTATGACCACTTGAGAACCTTCATAAAACTTATTGGCTGCCATTAAAACCAAAATACGGCCAAATGGCCACAGCTGTCAAACACACGTTGATATCGTGATTGGTTTTCATTGTTCTGCTTTGTTCAATTATTTGCTCTTCTGATTCATTTAACAGTAAATAATGTCGAAGAAAAAATGTTCTAGTGTTGCGGGAAATTTAGTTTGATAGCAGAATATCCAAAATAAATTGAGTTTATTTTATAGCTGATCATGCTCTAAATCATATGCGTATTTAATTTTATGGTGAATACGATTAGATCCGAAAATAAATGCGCCTCAGAGATTATGCGCGTAAACATAAAAAAAAATATAATTGAAATAACTATATTTGATAAATTTATCATGATTTTCCTGAAAATTTATGGAATTTCATAAGGATTTCAAATAGAATTTCAAAATCGGTCTCTGGTCTACAGTTCATTTGTATTACATTTAAATTTTGGAATTTATTTTTCCACATTTCAATTATTTCAAATATTTCAATATGGTGATTGGAAGAAATCACAGTTTTGCCAAAAAACCAATTTATCTTCTCAATGGCTACTATAAAACTATTTGGCCATTTGGTGACTTTTCTCAATGCCTATTTGCCGTTTAATGCAATTACTGGAGACAAAATTGTTTTAAAGTGCTTTTACAACTGACCATAATAAGTCCTAAAACGGCATTTTATAACAGCAAATTACGAGTTCGTAAAGTCAAAATAAAACCTTTGATAGGAGTAGAAGGAACTTTAGAAGACAAGGTTTTAAGATCGTTGTAAAGAAGCTGTGTAGGTTTTCATAAACCTGACTAAAATTTGAAACCTATTGGAACCTCTAACTGCCATAATAAAACCAAATTGATTCCTAGTGGATGGTTTTTGCAGTGTTACTTGGGTAAGGAAGATCGGATAACTAACCTTGGTCGTATGCTGACAGGAAATAGGAGGCTGCTCTATTCGAAGGATGCAGTAAATCTAAGCGTAAATTTTCCATATCATGGGCGAATAAAAACTTCGTGTAACGTTTGCATTAAAAACATGGACAAAAATTGTCGATTTTTCATGGGTTTACCTTCGCCTGCACTGACGAGTCCATGAGTCAGCAAAGAAAATTTGACAGCTCTATCAGTCGAACTCTAACCAAAAATAGTGACGAACTCCGTTCAGAAGTGTGCGCGTTCAAAGAACGGCACCCCGCCGCGTCGAAAACGGACATCGTGCGGTACTTTGTGGACGCTGGATACATCCGTTCCGGCATCTACAACTCTTGGCACTATTAAAAAACAATCAGAGTATCGAAAGAAAGCCCGGACAAGAAGCTCCAAAGGATGCTGAAGAGGAAGACCGAGGAAAAAGTGGCTACATCGCTACGTGCGCTTGGCCGGGAGGTTGGGTCAACCGGTCAAACGGTGAAAAAGTACCTGGCGAACATGAACATTCATGTCAGGAAGCGGAAGTTGCGTCCACTGGCTTCGGAGCGGCAGGCAATGACGCAGCGGCAGCGGCTGAATAAGATGGTCAACTTGATTTTCCCGGCGAATCGTGACGTGGCGGTGGTGATGGACGACGAGACCTCTCTCACTCTGGATGGCAACGACTGGCAGGGCACTTTGTATTTTACTTCCCCCACGAAGGAAGTGAGCTCCGAAGTAAAGTTCATTTCTCACACCAAGTTGCCCAAGAAGGTCCTGCTGTGGCTGACAATCAGCGAGAAGGAGATGTCAAAGCCGTTCTTTTTCGATGTGGACGGGCCGTGAACGGGGAAATTTATAGTATGAAATGCCTGCTGGAAGTTACGTCGTTCATCAAAAAATCCTATAAGTGCAAAGACGCGGTGTTCTGGCCGGATCTGGCGTCGGTCTACTACTTGAAGTGGTCGTTGGAGGAGAAGAAGTGGCTGAGTATAGATGTGGTACCCATGTCGGCGAGCCAGACCAACGTCCCCCAGCTGCTTCGCATCGAGAATTTCTGGGCCAACCTGAAGCGTATGATCTATTCCAACAATTTTGTCGCGAAAACTGAGGAGGAACTGATAAATAAAACGAAGAAAGAACTCAAAATCATGCCATGGCGAATGTTTCGGTTAACTGCCGGAAGGACCCTCGCAAGGGCGTTGATTTTTTTGCTAGTAAGCTTAAATAATTACCTTTAATGGGAAATTTATCAAAAGCAATAATCTGTCCGAAAAACGTCCATTTTTTGTAATGCTAACGTTATTCTCCATGTTATGAGCGGCTGATTATCGCCCTCGTGCCAGCGTGAAACTCCAAAAAGGTTTATGCACGATGGTCTTCTGGCAAGACTAGAGGTTAAGGAAGGCCCAACAAGCTGCCTTTTAAATCATTAGTTTCAAGAAATACAGTAGTTAATATTGACCGGAACAATCGGTAAAAACCGAGGTGATTAATTAGGAACCACGATTAGAAACTCGGTGCATGGAACACTACAATTAGCTTCAACTACGCAATTTTCAAATCGTAGCGTTGCAGAATATTTGCTGATCAGGATAGAAAGTATAGAATAGCGGACATAGAGCGGTTTTTGACGCAGGACTACGTGGCAATGGGTCGTAAAAATCGACACGCAGTGGCATCCACGCCGGCGACACCCGCTCTCAAAACCAGCTCCAAACGGCTGCGACGCCGGTCCATTGGACCCTAACGCCCGTGAAGCGAGATCGTCTGGAGTAACTTCTGCCACTTTAGACCCAGGAATGTGTTATGGTGGTGAGACCCTGCCTTAACTCTAATTTATTAACATCTTTATTCTTTTTTAAAGGATGGCCCACATCAAATTGCATCGCGGGAAAAACCGTTGTAGAAAATTACCAAGAACCGATCCTTTTAAAATTTTATTTATTTCATTCAAACTTCAGTACCATAACCGCACGCACCTTTCGCTTAACTCCTTGGGTAAGGAAGTGACTTCGTTGGCTTTGTACCACACCAGGACAACATTTGAATAGTGCCACGAAACTAGATCCGGCCAGAAGGTCATAGGGCCCTTGTGTTGCTTCAACAGAGGAAGCAGACGCTTCTGTTGAAGATCCTTACGTTAGATCTCCCTCCTATAGACCCGGTAGTCACAAACGGCGCACTCGGTTCGCCACATGAGCAGATTGCTTGCCAAATCATGTATTTCTTGACAAACTTTAAAAGTTTCTGCTTCCTTACTTCCTTACATCAAACTTGTGCTGTGCGATGATGAACAGCAGACCCGGTAGCTGCCGGAAGTCCGCCTTGACGTAAGCCTCATCATTCATGATGAGACAATGAGGCATTTGACGAAGCATCAGCAAACACTCTATACTACTTCTACCCAAATTTTCAAAAGAAAATACCCAATGGATAATGTTCTACAGTGCTTCTTTCCGTGATGCAATTTGATGTGGGACACCCTTTAATTGCTTGATTATCGAGGCTAGTTCATCTCCCGTCGTAGTCACTCAAATACCTTTTGGATATTTTTGTAACTTGTCCGGGGGTGAAATTTGAACTCGTGACTTTGGCGTGAGAGGCATGTATGTTACCCATAACGCCGGGTCGCCCCCATCCATATTCTTATTTATAAATAGTTTTAAGGTACTCACAGAGAGACAAATTTAAACATATTATTTACCTATCCATGTTTTTATTATCTTCTGTTACCTATACGGGTAGATCTTTTGAGGATAATAGTGGCAGTTCACCACACCCGACTATTAGCGAGCAACCAATTTGCCACACTCCCGGTACAGGAGGTGCCAAAAAAAAGTAAGAGTTCCTTCAGTTTTCACCACTTCAAAAGACATCGCTGCTCTCGGGACCGAGGACTCAGGAGGCAATCATCGCCGAGCTGCAAGCGGTGGCCCTGAGTCCTCAGAGAGTGTTCCCCATCAGGCGCCAGCAACAGGGAAATCAACGTGACCAACTCTATCTTGTCCACCTTGATAAGGGTTTCGTCGAGATGACGGATGAAAAACGCGGGTCATCTTCAAAACTATTGTCGAGTGAGATCGGTATCACCAAGTAGCATGACGTGATGCAATGTGGTAACTGCTTTGCGTTGGGCCACGGAACCCAAAGCTAAACTGACATTTGAAATCGCGGTGTGGCAAGTCTGCCGCCACGCACGTCACTAAGAATTGTACCCCGATGGACGGAACTGTGGCGCAAATCACGAGAGCAGCAATCGAGCGAGTCGTAAACGATCCGCAATTCCCGGATGGTCAATGCCGTCCGCCACCTCTGATGAACGTAGAGTACTTCTCAAAGCTCCGGTACCAAGTACCAAACTTGCCGCCGCTCTATTCAAAGCAGCACCAGACCAACTACCCGTTAACTCCGTTCAGCAATGATGCGAGAGCCGGCAATTGCAAGAGTCGCTCCAGGATGGTGCAATCCGAGTTGCAGTATTCGCACGCAACCACCCACTGATGGACAGTTCTATGACTGGAAATGGAGGAAATGGAGGAGTTCGTCCAAGAACTGTAGTGTCAACAGTTAGTCTACAGTAAAATGCGTAAATTTTATGTCAATTTAAGCTGGAGTAGGGTCAGCTGTATGAAAAATGCAAACAATTTGGTTGTTTACGCTTGCTTTGGCTTGGAGTCAAACGACAGAAAATTTTACGCACCTGATAAAATTCATAGTTTTTTTCCATGACAAATACGTTCCTGCCGCTCGAAGGATGAACAGCTAAAAGCCGCCACATCCGTGACGTTGACGTCTATGTTCAAGTATGGACCGTACACGCACCATCAGTATCCTTATTTGGAGTGTTTGTTCCATCCGGAACAAAGTTATTGAGCTTGATGATTTCCTTAACAGGAAGGACATCGACATCGTCTTCGTTACGGAGACGAATCTCTAGCCTGAACTTAGCATCTCCATCCCAAGGTATTCGCACGACTTAATGGTTGCGGCTCTGATGGAGGAGTGGTCGTGATTGTCATACTCCACAAAATCAACCGCCAGCTGCTTCCAAGCTCCTAGCTACAGTTTATCGAAGCCGTTGAAGCGGGTTGAAGTCGTAGGGGGAGGTAGCTCATATAATCTTCCGGGGTGCCTCTAAGCATCTTGCTCTGAGGTACCAGGTGTGTCTCCAGCGATTCCCTGTCCATCTGCCAGAATTGGAAGACGTCTGCATAGAGTTATCTTATATTATAATAATCGGTTCACTATATCACAAAACATTGCGATTGGTTTTAGCGGATTGAGATTATGAAATCATTGGGTATAGGACCAAGTCCCTGTCGGTTGGTGCTAAATCAATGAGCTAGGACATCAATAGAAGGTAAAATGGTTTGTGGAGTGCGGTTGTAAAAATTGAACATTTACGAAAAGAGAGATTGCTTTGAGCATCGGTTGTGAACGCTCGTGTCGATGCTTTTTTGTGCTATATTTGGTCGGGCGTGGTGCGTTTTGTATTGTTTCGGTTATCTAACAAAGTTGGCCACCTACAAGACATTCATTCGAAAGATAATCGTTTCCCGCCACGAAACATGGACCCATTGAACGGAAGATTATACGTACAGTAGAACAAATGGAATACCCATCGTGGAGAAAATGAATGAATAACTAATTGCCTCAGTTGCTGCAAGAATTTCCCATCTTCTAAACCGTAAAAAATCGGCCGACTACGATGGGCTGAACACGACGTAAGGATGTCGAAAAACAGTCTAACGAAATGGTTCTTGAGAACGAACTGACTTGTGCAAGGAGAAGAGGGGCACTACGGGCAAAGTGGATCAAGCAAGTATTAGGCAACCTGCAGATTGCGAGGCTGGTGAAGTGACAGTTAAGGCTATCGCAAGCATTGCCTATAATGGCTGTCATAAACTATAGCAATTATGAAACAATTTTTGTGATGATGAAGCTTTAGAAGTCTACACTAGATATATTATCTTTAAAATTTGTAAGTTCAAAAATATGTGCATAATTTAAACGTCTATTTTCAAAAGGTATACTACGAACATCCATCAATTTACTACCCCCATCATAGTGCCTACACTTATTGTTATGATTTTTATGCTAACGTAAGAACTACACGACACTAACAAAACGCGACGCGAGACAAGACACAACACTTATCGTTCTTACAATTTAAAATAAGGGTCGGACATAGTCCCGTAGATGGGCAGCATCGTGCCCGAAACCGGTCGACCAAAAGGTAAATTTATTTTAAATTGTAAGAACGATAAGTGTTGTGTCTTGTCTCGCGTCGCGTTTTGTTAGCATAGTGCCTAGATCGTGCTAGAATTAAATAACAATTTCAAAACAACAGTCAATTTGTTTCCGACAATCGTTCTGTTGTAGACGGATATTGTAGGAAATCTACGCCTAATGAATCTTCTTAGTCACACTGCCATCGGTGGGTGCTTTCAAATTAGTCATAAAATCCGCCCATAAAAATGTACTGTATAATTGTGAAGCACTCGTTCTGGTGAACTGTTACTATGGTTTCGCGTTGCTCGCCACCGCCTGCTTCAGCGAAAATTCATCACCACCCGGTCATAGTTTTCCTATCAAAGCAACAGATAGCAAAAGTTATTAACATTTAAACTACCAGTAGTTGTATGGTTTAATGCCACCACCGCTAGCCGTGCACTGCTCTAGTCGAATAGGAAGCTCATCCATACTAGTGTAGGTACCGCTTTCAACTCAGCGGAGAGTGTTATGGATGTGGCAATTTCATTGCTATACAGTGATAAAATATAATTGACACTTTCCTCCTTTGTCTAATGATACGTTTGTCAGTCGATAGTGGCCGCGTTTGGCTGCACTCTTTGTTAACCCCATAACATTGCATCCCCTTTAAGTCAGCACATCAAAGAGGGGCACCTTTTATAACCAGGCGCTCAGTGCTACTAATGAGTGCACTTTTCCTAATGGATTTACCATAACGACACAGATGTGTAATGTGCCAATGACGACGAATATGCCACCCATAGTTTACCTCCTCTACTGTTTTATGTTGCCGGGACAGTCGCGCATATTGAACAATAATATCTAAAATTGGTACCGCTAGAGCTTTGAACTGTCGCTTTTTAATATTATTATATGATTACTTCTACAAATTGCCGCTAAAAATAGAGCCGCAATGTTCCCACTGTACACGTGGGTGGCAACCACGACGATGAACCGTTGGAGCTACATATGCTACATTGTGACCGGCATATATTGAATGCACTTTATAGTGTCTCTTCAAAGCGGAAGTGTAAAATGAAAACACACAGTGGTTTGTGTTTGGAATTGAACTGACAAAATCAAATTTCCAAAATTATTCGCGAAAAATCTGAAAAACCGCGGAGTTCATGAGAAAGGCTTCATAGGGAACGTTCATAAATTATGTCACGCAAAAAGTAAATCTTTATACCCCCCCACCCCCCTTGTCACGTTTTTTTGTATGGACCTTAAAATTTTTTTGTATGGATTGTCACGTTTTCCCAAACCCCCTTTCCCCCCTACTGCGTGACATAATTAGTGGATCTTCCCATATTACGTTTGAGCACAGAGAACAGACATCCAAGCTGGAGTGCCCTTCGTGTGTAAATGTCTGCAACGGCAATTTTAAAATTACAGCTCGTTTCCGTTAGTTTTGTTGATTGTGCCACTTGCACGCCTCGAGATTTGATAGTCTGTCAATTTTTGTTTGGTGAATCCTAGACTAGGCGTTGTTTTTCCAACGGTTTGCTTTCAAAAATTTACACAGTAAATTGGAAAAAAAAAGTTCGAGCCTGGATGTCTGTTCTCTGTGGTTTAAGTCTGATATAATTTTAAGTTTGGGGATAAAGAGCATAATGAGCAATTTATTCATAACTATTCCTAAAATACTAAATATCTACACACTACTCAAATGTCATGTAAATTTCGGTATATTTAGCTTTTGTTGAATCCTCTGGTCGCTTAAAACGGGCGGACGGCCGGAACCAGGCTTTCGCTCGATGGACTCTCCCTTCTCTAGAAGTGTTAGAATCTGGTAGATGTTTCCGCGATCGTATCCGGCCGACACGAAGTGGGCTACCTTGGGCCGGATGGAGTAGGTGGTACGATCAAACCATACATCGAAGTTGTTTCACTGCTCTCGCCATAGCTACCATGAACAAACTGATGGAGCTGTCAAATTTTAACAGTATATAGACAAGTATACACAAAGGTTTTTTTTTGCACGGGGGATACGTTCCACTTTTAGTATGGACCCGTGAAAAAAAAGGATTTAGTCTGAGTTGATAAATTCACCTGCTTAAACATTTTATATTGCTCCGATTTTGTTTGAACGCGTTACCTTTCCATGCAATGGTCAAAATACAGTTTTTATATTTTTGAGTATGTACACCAAAAATTTTGAATTTTTTGAAAAACTGCCCTTTTGAAATATGATTACGTTTTGCCTTAAACGTAAAATGTGATTTGAATTAGGTCGATACATTGTTCCGTTCTAAAGTTATCGCCGAAAACAAACTTTGTAAAAAAAACGTGCAAAAAAAACCTTAGTGTCAGCGGCGTCTCGTGAGAAAATTAACCGGTTGTGCACTTTCTTTCGAACCCGGACGTCAATTTTGACAACAATATCTTGCTCCATAGTTCCTCCTTTGTCGAGTCTCTTGTGATATGCCACAAACAGTACCTTGTCAATGTCCCGAAACAACAGAATAAAATTGCAACTAGCTAGTGAGTAAAACTACTCTATGCAGACCACAAAGTGCACAAAACAAACAATAACTCATCGGCAATCAAGTTATAGGAAAAAAAAACATCTACAAACGATCCACGTGTGGTATATACAGGATCTGGTGAACCATTTGAAATGCCCAGTCTGCGAGTATTAACGGAGTATTAAATCGATGAATTTGATAATACATGAAATATACAATTTTAGACTGTGCAGTGCACGTGGTGCACATATGGACGAGGCGCCACTGCTTAGTGTATATTGACAACTGTTTGGTGGACCGACCATTCGGAGGTAAGGTAGTTGCATGAGAAATTGAAACATTCAGTCTCTTTTTTTTAATGCACGCATCAATACGAGAAACTGTCGATTGTTGGTTTCTCAAAATCTTTCCGATCGCTTGGATGTGGATTGTTGAGGTGAGTCTTTAAGATTTTTTTACGCACTTTCCATTCCTTTGACTGCTTTTTCAAAACTGCTATACACACTAAAAAATTATGGAAACTACATGACACGCATTTTGAAAATAGCACACAATTTAAGTCGACGTAATGGTTTGCTGCTGCATCTTTATGTTCAATGAAGGGTATTTCAAATTCCGTTATGAAAAACAATACAAATCCATCATAATAACATAATATTACACGACCTTCAGAAATTATATTGGTTGCTCACCATTGTCCTTTAAAATTACAAGACCATCCATGTAAACTGGAAGAGCCACTCCTCCCTTTTACGCATAATCTGCGCTTTAGTTGTATTTCGACTCTAGGCAATCATCGACGTGTGAAATTTCTTATGCTTCCTGCGGCAGTAAATCACACATGTTTAAATCGGTTATTAGTTGCACACTAATAAGCCGCTGCTGGTTGCCAAATCTAGATCAATCATCAGATGTGATATTGTTGTCACGCATCGAGGCCAAAACTATGATCTATTTTCTTTTAATATAGTTTCCGCAGAGCAAAATAGGAAAATTAATCTTTATTACTGTAGCGCATACACAGATAAAAAGAAAAACTGAATTTTCTGCGTTATCTAATGCACATAAAGGGAATGCTAGATTTGGCAGAAAATAATGGGATATTTCATGTAAATCTAAGCCAGATAACGCCTGAATCAAGCCTGTTGTATGAAAGATTGCAAACAATATCGTTGTTTACGCTCCTTTGGCTTAGAATTACACGAGGGGAAATTTTCCGCGCTTGTTAAAATTAATTATTTTTTTCTGTGTACCAAATACATGTAATAGTACTCCCTGATTATAACCCTGCGGTCAAAATTAACAATCCTGGAAATTCATTTCTCTATGATTTCTTTTCGTTGGAAATTCAATTTCGTTTCAAGTATAATTTTTAACTAACGAACGTTTACATCGACTTCAAATATTACATCAACTTGATATGTGTCTAAATAGGGTTACAAGCAAAATTTAATTTGATTGATGTAATTTTTCATGCAACAGATTATTAAATCATAAAGGCCGCTCCATTTATGTGCATTCTTTTAATCATAAATTTACACGATTTTTTCTAAGTGTGTACCCACACAGTGTAAACAATACACGCTGAAACCATTTCACCCAATATCTCATTAAAATTGACCCAATGGGTAAAAGCTTACAGTTTTGTAAAGTGATGCGCCCTTTAGAGCACCTCTCCTTGTGGAAATTTAGATTATCTTATCCATAAAGAATCAAATCAAATAAGATTCTCTGTTCCATGTTACATAGTTCTTAAGTTAATTTGTTTCTAGACTTAATAAATTTATTTATATATTTATTTATTTATTTCGTCAATCGATCGTAGACTACATATTTACACTTAATTCTATCTTCTTAAAGATCGCCTAGAAATAAATACACTACACATAAATACTAATATAAATATACAACGAAGCTTTCTGCACATTACAAGCACATACGCACTTCTGTCAATGATATCACTATCAATCTCTCTCAATCTGTTCTCGTCTTACCTTTAGCAGAATCAATTTAAAGGTATTTTTGTGTTCCAATCTGATTGATATTCGGTGTCACACCTGCAAAAAAAGAGGGAAATCAATGGTTAGTATAAATACACTCGAGTTCATATTCTGTTTTTTAAGTAATAAATTGTGTAAAATTTAATGATTAGTTCTAGACTTTTTTCTTATTTATTTTAGTGGCAACTATCATGCTGGAGACATTAGTGAGTCCTGCATAAAGCTCGATTACTTAAATATCACTTAATATACTCAACAAATCTGCTCTTTTCTTTCCCCTTACCTTCTCTCTCTCTCTCTCTCTCTGTTTCGGGATGGTATTTTCAAGAAAAAAAAAACATGTCTCAACAGTCCCCAGTATCAACCGGAGTTCCTTTTGGGTTTGATGAAGTTAAGAACTAATCTGGAAATACCTCGCATCATCTTTTGAACATTTTGCTCGTCAATTTAAGTTGCCATTTTATTCCTCCATCTCTTCATCTCTACAGCATCGGAAGTCAGTTTTCCGGCCCTTTTCAGCTTCCGGTTAACAATAGCTCAATATTGGATGAAACTGAGGGCAATTGGGTTAAGGTGCTTTTCGATGATATTTTCCCTGGTATCACTGAAGTGTCGCTCGAGTATACTGTCAGTTGATCAAAACTGGATGAAAGTCTACAGATCCTTTGTGAGCTTTGATGAATGGTAGAATGCATTTTTCCAGGCATTCCTCCTCATTTGTAACACAAACTGGAGTTTTTGTCGAGAACATCTGCCTGAGCTGTGGCCACATACAATTATTCCAATTTTATCCAATCTCCCACTCCCAAGCAATCTGTATGTGCATGTGTTGTCTGTATCTTGCATGTGTTGTCATGCATAAACCAACCATTAAAAGTAATGTGAATAAAAATAAGCTGTGCGTCCAGATTCTAAGTGAATTGAGCTTTATCAGCTCTTATTTCTTTAATTGCTAATGAATTGCTAGAGTACGTTGGATACACTATGTAGCGTAGCAAACTAAAGTCTGGTCTCTAACTGTAGGGTGATGTCATAAAGTATGCAGTCTTTCAACATATTTGTAAACAACAAATAGAGGGTGTTCCGATCAAAATTTGGTCAAAAAGTAATGTGTGTGAGTCGATCAATGTTTTTATTAATAAGTCTAATTCTTGTTCTTTTTCCAGTTCAGTTAATTCAGAATACAGGAGAAATATTCAGCTAAGCTTCCTTTTTTACCGAATGCGAATTGCCGAGTCTTTCGTTTACACCTGCCATAAGATTTTGTACAGTCTTCTTGTCCACTTTATTCACCGCAGAACGCCAGTTTGTCTTGAGCTGTTTCTCGCTCACAACAGCTGTTTGAGTATTCTTAAGGTTCCGCTTGACGATGGCCCAATATTGTTCGATTGTCGGAGCTCTGGCGTGTTGGGAGGGTTCTCGTCTTTGGGCCCCACTTGAACGTTGTTGACAGCATACCACTCCATGACCTTTTTTCCGTAATGGCAAGATGCCAAATCCGGCCAAAATAGGACGGAACAGTTGTGTCGCTTCAGGAAAGGCAGTAGACGTTTTTGTAGGCACTCGCACAGATAAAATTCCTTGTTGACGGTTCCGGTCGCAATGTAAACGTTGCTCTTCAAGCCACAGGTACAGATGGCATGCCACACCAAATATTTCTTCGCGATCTATCTTCCATCTTTCTCCGTCCGGTTGCAGTATAAAATTACGGTCCAGGAAGCTAAATAAAGTCTGCCTTGATGTAAGTTTCATCGTCCTGTAGCACGCAATTAGACTTTGTCAGCACCGTCGTGTACAACTTTCGCGATCGTGCTTTGGCCGTCGTTTTATGTTTATCGTCGCGATTTGGAGTTAACACAAGTTTCTTGTAAGTCGACAGTCCAGCTCGTTTTTTAGCTCTATCCACGGTTGAAGGCTCCACTCCCAGCTTCTTTGCGACATCTCGGACGGAGAGGTTGGGGTTCCACTCGAAACAGTGGGCAACGCTTTTTGTCGTCGCTGTGGCCTCCGGCTTTCGATTTTACCACGATCCATCTTTCTCGGCTATCGACAAACGTTCACCGAACACTTTTACTGTGTTGGTAACACAGCACATTCAACAATTTCGCCAACTCAAGGCGTGAGAGTAGTTTGGATTTTCGCAATGCACGTGCAAAATTTTGATGCGTTGCTTCTCTCCCTTCGACGACATTTTGATAACTGAAGTACTAATCTCAAAATCAAAATAGAGGCATGATACTACACGCACACCTCTTCAAAACGAGGGGCGTGCAAAAAATTTAAAAGCACGATGAAAGAAAGTGCGTCAAGTTTAGGTCGACCAAATTTTGATCGAAACATCCTTTATATACTACAAGCTTGAATGGTTTGGCTCATAGAAGAAGCTTTATCTTTTCATTCAATCAATGTTCCTGTTTTGACATACTACTCACGTATCACTTTTCTTCCGTATTAGTGAAACACCTGAAAATTTGATCAAATCTTATTCATAGTGTATTGTTTACACCTATCAGGTTTCAGAGTAATGCATAAATAGTTCAACTCATGTCGTCGAAACAAATTGTGTGCACTTACAATAAAAAAACCAGAGGCGTCTCATTATCCGTTTATATCTATGTAAGCAAACAAATTTAAATATGTTAACACAGACAAACATACAAAACAGTTTCTTCATCAATTACCCATTTAACGGTCAATTCAAATGTTTCTTAGTTGGTAGTATCGCCACAGATAGCGCGTGTACTCAATTTTCTTACGTTTAACGTTAACACACTACCGCCATCTGTTCAGCTTTATCATCCATCACAGTGTGCTCAACAAATGGCGCAGGTGTGTTATGGACGATGATATGTAGTGTAACATGTTCGATGTGTTATGTCTGTTTGTCTGTGATATAACTGTTAATAAATTAGCGGAGTTGGATTAATATAAAATTATAAACATTCGTTGGTACGGTCTTTGGTGATAATTGTTGATGCTGCTGATCGAAAATTATGCAGAAAAAATGCAAAACTACCAATTTCAAAACGAGTTTTTTTCCTAAAGGGGAAAAAAAGGGACAAACAAATTTACATAGATCTTGTAGATGGAAGTTCATATTTTCAGTTCACGTACTCTGTGTTTGCAAATATTAGCAAATAATGGAATAAGAAAACCGTATATCTTTTCACAATTTAACCCCTACAACTTTTTCAATACAATAACTAGCAACTATCTTGTATCCTCAAAATGTGCGTCATTTTATACCCCAAAAGTCATCGCCTCAAATTTTTAAAATTCAAATAGAAATAAAAAAGTTACAGCAAAATAACTGTTTTTTTTAATGTCCCACCCTGAGGAAAGTTAGAAAAACTGTTATAAAACGATACGTAGATGAGATAGAAGTTAAATTTTTTCAGTAAAGTTTCATTAAATTAAAATATCTACAATTCTGTAGACGAAAAAAATCCTCTAAATCGTAAGAATAAAAAGTTGAAATTTTTATTATGAACACAAAAGGACCACCCTAGTCATCACCCAACCCAAAAGATAGGTCTTATTTTTAATGGTTTTCGGGTTACCGATTTTTGTCGCGAAATTTGTCCATTCGTACCATAGTGCGATGGATCGATAAAAAGCTTGTAATTTAAAAAAAAAAAACTGTGTCTCGTGTGATTCCAATCCTCAAAGAGCGTCTGATTGCCCGAAGAAAGGAAGGTAGTGATTGTTTAAGTGGTCCAATGGACAGTACAATGGCCAGGAAAGTGGTGCAACAGTTAAGAACCGTCCAAATATGTCAATTCGAGATGTCGCTAAAAAGTTCAAGGTGTCAGTCGGGTCCAAAAGCCCCAACCTGGAATAAAAAGCAAACCACACCTGGAAACTTTACGCAAAGTTGCTCACCAAAACGTGTTGTATCGTGATGGATAACGAAACTTACGCCAACGTTGACTTCCTTCAACTTCCAGGGCAAGAATATCTCGGTGCAAAGTTTTAGTTCGATGTTTCGGAGGATGTTAGAAAAAGGAAATTATCGAAATTTGCAAAGAAACTCCTGATCAGGAAGGCGATTTGCGGATGTGGTGAAACAAGCGCTCCCTTAATCAATTCTGGAACAATCAACGTTGCGATTAACACTGAAGAGGCCTTAAGAAGCGCCTCTTGGCATTCATAAGGAAACACAGAGGATCAACTCTGTTTTGGCCTGATCTAAAATCCTGCCACTACGCTCGAAACGTGTTGGAGTTTTACCGAGCCAACGGAGTCAGTTTTGTGCCAAATGATCTGAGAGTTTCAGCTTCCTTACTTCCTCCGTAACATCTAACTTGTACTGGGCGGCGAAGAATAGTAGCCCCGGAAACTGCCGGAAGTCCGCCTTGACGTAAGTTTCGTCATCCATGATGAGACAATGAGCCTTCGTCAGTATCTGGGTGTACAGTGGGCCCGTGACTTTCCCACCGTATTTTGGCGTTCGTCACGATTTAGAGCCTTCTGCATTTTGTACGTATGCAGTCCCTTTAGGTCCTTGGCTCTCTGAACGAAAGTCTTGCACAGATTCTACTATTTGGCCACATCCATGATTGATTTATGGATTCCGCTTAAACGCTTTCACGTCTTTTCCGTGATTCAATTTGATGTTGGAAACCCTTAATTTCAAATAAGTCGAGTAAACAAACGTGCGTCGATCTGTCAAAAGTAACAGCAAGCATTGCATTACAGAGATGAATTTGCAACTGCAGACTACACGTTTTAGTGTTCTTCTCTGAAGTTTCACAATTTCAGCGTTTCTTTTCAGGAAAATGGCCGCTTCTCACCGAAAAATTCCGGTGGAAGTTCGTTAACTAATTATTCACATGAAGAATGACGGTTAAAATTTGTTGAAAATTGTAGACGTTGTAAACTAACCACAATAGTTGGTTCAGAATGTGCTTCAGAAGTACAAGAGAACACAAACTCTAGAGACTACTCCCGGAAGAGGCCATAAACCAAAGCTTATAACTTGTCACCATCGCATACTTCTGGGAGAAATTAAACAAAATCCTATTTTGAGTGCTCCCAAACTTGCTGAGAGTCTGTTGCAGTTCGCCAACGACAAAGTTAACCCCCGAACAGTACGGAATGTTCTCCATGAAAAAGGTTACCTTGGATGCGTTGCACGGAAAAGCCGTTCAATATGAAAATGCGGCCGGAATACGCCTAAAGGCACGGGGTCTAGCCAGAAAAGTTCTGGAAGAGAGACGAGAGCTTCTGACAAGTTTGGACAATTTATAGTGTGGCGCAAACCTAACACTGAATTGCGAGTAGAAAGATCAGAGGCCGACAGTAAAGCACGATGGTGGAAATATTATGGCACCGGAAAATTGACGTTTATTGACTTTAAGGCCTGTATCCACATTAATCCGGACACCTACAAATCATTGTAACTTTTGAAATATTGCACGTAGGAATGAAAAAATTCACTCTGGTATAGTTAAGAGCCTATGATGAAAAAGACTATGAATGATGTTTATATTTCATGTTTAGTATTCAAGATGGCGATGAAAGAAAAACAAGTGCGCGAGCGAATTTTTTACGGGCGTACGGCAAATCCTGACTTGTCAATACGGGAGCTTGCAAAAACATTGGATTTGCCTAAATCCACTGTTCACGATGTGGTCAAATCATTTTTGGAACGTTTGACGGTGGAGAGGAAACCGAGAATTCACAAAAATATTGGACGCGCTGATCCTGTCATGGACCGAAAGGTGAAAAGGATATTAACGAAAAACCCAAATCTCTCCATTCGAACGGTGGCTCGTAAAATAGGGATGTCGCCTGGTTTTGTACAAAAATCAAAACAACGTTTGGGATTTAAGTCTTATAAAGTAAAAACTGTTCCAAATCACAACGACAAACAAAACTTGGCAGTAAAATCACTGGCTCGACGTTTGTACTGCAAATATTTGACGAAGTTTTCATGCGTTGTTATGGACGATGAAACTTATATCCTGGAGGATTTCAAGCAGCTTTTTGGGCTGGCTTTTTATTCTGCTATGGCCAGAAATGCTACAGCTGAGCATTTCAGAACGAAGAAGGCATCGAAATTTCCCAAAAAATACCTTGTGTGGCAAGCAATTTGCACGTGTGGCAAAAAGAGTAAATCTTTCGTCACTACAGGCACAATCAACAAGTAGTTCTATCAGAAAGAGTGTCTGCAGAAGCGATTGCTACCCTTCATCAAAGGCACAAAGAAAAACCTTTGTTCTGGCCCGATTTGGCATCATGCCACTATGCTAAAACTGTGATGGAGTGGTACCACGCAAATCAAGTGAACATTGTACCAAAAACCTCAAACCCGCCAAATTGCCCAGAGCTACGACCAATCGAGAGATATTGGGCTCTGATGAAGCGGAAGCTTTCTGGAAAGCAACAAGGAATCAAAGACATCAAACACTTCCAGCTAATTTGGACAAAGACGGCTTCTACAATTTCTGAAGTGTCTGTACAAACCCTACTGGACGGAGTTAAGCGCAAAGTTCAAAAATTTTATGCAAATACCGAATAACTATATTTTGTCTTCACGAATTGTTAAAACACATCCCATGAATCTGAAATAAACAACTACGACGGAAATATAATGCGAAATTTATGTTTTATTCATGTTTTGAGGTGTCCGGATTATTGCGGATACAGACCTTATCATGAATCGATTCGTGTATCTGGACATATTAATAGTAATCTGAAGTACAGTGAGATGAAATTTGTCACGAATCTAGGTTTCATTTCGTTCAATGTAACGACCCAAAATATTCCTCGAAGCTTGTAAAGAAATGCCTGTTCTACAACATCAAGCCAACGCTCCCACATCCTCTCCAACCACCAGACCTCAACCCCATAGAACATGCGATTTGAAATAAGAATCATACATTAATTTATGTGTTCTTAGTTCCAGTAAAACTTATTGTTTTGCTCAAAATACATTCGCATACATAGAAAACTTGTGTGAAGCATTCGTTTAGATTCTTTTCGATATATATAACACAAATCGCAAACCGGTAATTTTTCGAGAAAATATTAATATGGATGCCAAGATGTCGGTTTCTGTCGTTCTGGAGCAGCAACTCGTTTGAAATCGCATAATGAAGGCAGAAGATGATGATCATTATTTATTATGCTCAAAATATGTGATTTGCACTTCCGTTCCTATGAAGACCGGGAAATCCTCTATCGATAGATTGCTGCTCTATTCCAATTTGCTATACACTCGTCGGAGCAACTGAAGAAGAAATCATTAAGAAACTAAAAAACAGAAACCGTTGAACTTTTTCGCAAATGGGCCAAGCTCAAATCTTGCGGTACATTGCTTTTCTTGTTCATGTTACTTTTGCATGTTTCCAACCATCCATCAACTACTGCTGGCCACTTTCACTCCCCTTCCCAATGAGCACGACGAACGGAGCAGTGAAATTCGCAACTTCATCAATGTGCCGTGAGCTGCTGCCAACGGCCATGTGTAAGTGGATGTTCATGTGGGTTGTTGGAACACTTTTATCCCTCCACCTTTCTCCGACTCCAACTCTCGCTATTCTCAACTGACAAACAGTTAGGAACTATTTCTAGCGCTCAGAAACATAAGGGTCTATCTGTGATGAACAATTCTCTACATCGATGTCGTGTATTCGAAATAATTCATTTCAATTAGGATTAGCTTGGTGCGTTTGGTGTAACATTTTCTATCCAATTGTACTTTTTGAATGTAATGTATTTTAATGAATTCCGAAAATTTGCTCAATCAACTGAAGCCCTGCAATGATGAAATCAACAAATTTAGGCCCTTAGTATTCTGGCAGCTTGCTTTCTTTTATTGCCCAATTGACGTCATCTCTATCATGATGAAGTTGCTGGGAAAAGAGTATTTCGTCAATCAACTTTGTCTTATTCGCGTTACGGCCCAACCCGGGGATCTTTATGTTTTCACCATTCGCCCGCTACGGTGTTTGTAAAGTAAGGAACTGTTGGTAAGGTAATGTATCATCACAATAGAAGCAAGCGTAGGTGATTTACTTTCAAACAACTACCAACCAAGATTGACTTCCGGTTTGATGCAAGCAGTTTGCATAAACGGACACCAGCATTGTCTTTAATTTGATACTAGCTAAGCCGGCAAAAGCCGTAAGGGCGGAAAATGTATTATATTTACAATAATTTTTATTTTTGTTCTGCCAGGGTCTCAGACGAGCAAAAAAATCGTAGTTAACCCTTGGGTGAAAAAAAAAACATATAAAAAAAAAACGCGTGTATTAACGTATTGTCCACATTAAACTCTGTATTTTTTTAGGAAATGGAGATATTTTTAATATGCTACCTAAATTTTTCACAGAAATACGGTTTTTTGAAATTGGTATGTCCAAAATGACTGTTTTCACATATGTTATCATAACTTCAAATTTATAAATTTTATCAACATAAAATTTTGGTCACACGAGGTTGAAACATTAGTTTTAAAGTTGTCAAAATTTTAGCCAAATATATTGATAATTGACAAAGTTACAGGAAGTTGAACAACGCGTTTTTTGGAAGAAAATTTTGCACTACTCGAAGCGGTCGTTGGAGGAGATGGAGTGGCTAAATATCGAATCGGCGAACCCGTCAAACGTCCCCCAGCTGCGTCCCATCGAGAATTTCGGGGCCAACCTGAAGCGTAAGATCTACTCCAACAATTTGGTCGCGAAAATTGAGGAGAAATTGATAAATAAAACGAAGAAAGAACTCAAAAACATGCCTACACGCATGTTTTCGTCCGCCATGGCGAATGTTCCGGTTAACTGCCGGTAGGTCGCTCGCAGGGGCGTAGAATTTTTTTGCGAGTAAGCTTAAATAATTACCTTCCCTGGGAAATTTTAACAAAAGCAGTTATCTGTCTAAGCTTTTTTTTTTTATCACTTTCCGAAAAGAGTCCATTTTTTATGCAAACTAGTTGCAGGATATCGAAACATTGTACGGAATTTAGATGATTTGATGTTTTATAACTATTTCATCATATTTCCATTATCACACATAGTAATCCCCCTGCCAGTGATTGCCGTACAATCAACACAAATAATCATGTTAAGGTGAAACAGATAATATTCCCTTGTTTAACATCACCGTCTCGCAATTCCGAGAACATATTTATCATCAGGATAGTAACGAACTATCGCAAATTTATAAATTATGTTCCTGTAGAAAACACAAACCACAAGATTGCCATTGTGACAGACATTATTAAGCACTGAATCATTTCACTTTGACAACCTCACGTGCTTCCATCTATGACTATTACTAAAATCAATAAAGCGATACTGACAATTGCTCAAGTACTTTTTATCAATGATTAGCTTATAAAACCACCCGGGGGAAGTAGTGTTGGTGGCGGAATCAATTCTCATCCGTTGCACAGTGGGCAAAAATGGATCCAACATCCCATAAATTTAGACGGCGCAGGGTAGGAGTCCTGAAAAATAGCTTTTCTTATGGGAAAAAATGCGGAAAATCCAATGGTGTTGGTTTCATTTAGGGTTGACCACAGTAAGTGTCCCATTTTGCTCATTTCTCCCCACATGTAAATTAGGTTTATTACCCAAAAACAGAACTTGGTGCTACTATATTGCATCCAAATGCTTTGTAAATTTGCAGAAAAACCTGAAAAACTGAATGGAACAGATTTCACTTTGATCGGATGCCAGGAAGTGGTCCATATTGCCAATTTAACCCGATTCTCCCCTCATACTTGAATAAACTCATATACCATGCGGTTCTGAAGATCGGCGCTAGTAATATTACTCTCACTTGCGCTGTACTTATGTAAAAATGTCAGGAAAATCGAATGGGGAGGGTTTCGTTCAGGGTTGACCTCAATAAAGGGTCCATTTTACCCGATTTCCCCTCATACTTGAATAAACTCATATACCATGCGGTTCTGAAGATCGGCGCCAGTAATATTACTCTCACTTGCACTGATCTTATGTAAAAATGTCAGGAAAATCGAATGGAGAGGATTTTGTTCAGGGTTTACCTCAGTAAAGGGTCCATTTTACCAGATTTCCCCTCATACTTGAATAAACTCATATACCATGCGGTTCTGAAGATCGGCGCTAGTAATATTACTCTCACTTGCACTGCACTTATGTAAAACTGTCTGAAAAATCGAATGGTGATAGTTTCGTTTAGGGTTGACCACAGTAAATGGTCCATTCTACCCGAATTCCCCTCATAATTTAATAATCTCATATATATCATGCTGTTCTGAAGATCGGCGCTAGTAACATTGCTCTCACTTGTACTGTACTTATTTAAAAATGTCCTTAGAATCGAATGATGATGGTTTTGTTTAGGGTTGACCTCTGAAAATTGTCCATTTTACCCGATTTCCCCTCACAATATAATAATATCATTTAAATCATGCTGTTTTGAAAATCGGCGCTAGTAATATTGCTCTCACTTGCACTGCACTTATGTAAAAATTTCTGGAAATCGAATGATGATGGTTTTGTTTAGGGTTGACCTCTGGAAATTGTCCATTTTACCCGAAATAAAAACAGTTCATTCTAATGTAAATCGACTACAAAAGTTTGCTCTACAACGTATCATTGTCTTCGCTTTCATCAAAATCTGTACAGCTGTCGTCAGTATTATCTACGGTCGCTTTATTATTTACAAGATTGAGGTAGTGTTTCACATAGTTGAATTCTGCGGTTTGTCACGCAAGATCATAAAGTACAACAAACATATTTCTAATATTATGTTTATTAATGTTTATTTAAACAAATAAACATTAATGAATATAATATAAGAAATATGTTTGTTATACTTTATGATCGTACACTTTTATCTAACCGCTCTGTTGAAACGAATCTTGTCAGCTTTACGTCGTTTTGCATGGAGAATGTATGTAAAAAACTCCAAGTCGATGCTGTTTATACCGATCTCAAATCTGCCTTCGATAAAGTTAACCATGACTTACTGCTTGCTAAACTGGAGAAAATTTGTTGTTCCATTGCTTTCTGCATATGGCTTCGATCTTATCTTGTGCAACGTCAAGACTTGACTATTTAGTATCTGCCAGTATTGGAAACAATTCATTTTTTTTCAAACCATTCCGGAGTTCCCCAAGGAAGCACCCTGGGACCATTGCTGTTCTCACTTTTCATAAACGATGTTTCTCTCATATTGCCTAATGGAGGTTTTCTGTTGTTGTTTGCAGATGACCTTAAAATTTATCTAGTTGTTCGAAGCCTAGCAGACTGCTATGAACTACTGAAACTTCTTGAAATATTCAGTAATTGGTGCGTGCGAAATATGATGGTTCTCAGCATCTCAAAATGTTGCGTAATAAGTTTTGGTCGAACGAATAATGCTATCCAGTTTGATTATAGTATTGCTGGATCTCCACTTCTACGGATTGAAGTGGAGAGTTGTATTGGACGAAAAACTAACCTTTACTCGCCACTTTGATTGATAATGCCATTTATAATGCCAATCGCCAGCTTGGGTTCATATTCAAAAGCTCCAATGAGTTTCGTGATCCGCTGTATTTCAAAGCTCTTAACTGCTCGCTGGTACGCTCTATTCTTTAGTTTGCATCTGCTGTATGAAACCCCTACCAGGCTGTGTGGAGTGCGCGGTTTGAAGCTGTCCAACGCAGATTTTTAAGATATGCTTTGCGCCACCTTCCATGGCCATGACCCGTTAAACTTGCCTGCTTACGCCGATCGCTGTCGCCTGCTAGGGCTGGATACTCTGGCTAAACGAAGGAATGTCGCGCAATCTGTATTCGTTGCCACTATATGTTGAAAGATCATGTTCTCATCCATCTGATTGTCAGCTAATGGAATGAGAACTTCCTCCAGAAGCTGGCAATACATTTTCGAGTTTATCCGTGTTGAAATGAAACAAACGGGTGTGTTTGCAGATACCCTAAATCCTGCCCAAAATTCTTTTTTTCTTTAGTTCTTTAGTGCTGAAACCATCCGGCCCATCTATTTTGAACTTCTTTTCATCACTGAACACCACATTAGACCACTCATCCTCCCAGAACTGGTATTTTTCAGCAAAGGCAAAACGGGCCTTCACCATGACGATTAAGCAGTGTTGGTGCAGGTGCTGTTTTCCTAAAGGAAATATTGGAATCTTCACTCAAAATCTGACAAATCCGACTTTTGAACACAGGAAGATGCTAATTTCCCGAAGAGTCACATTTTGTTCATGGAGGATAGTTGCTTGTCCTCGCTCAAATTCAGTCAATCGCTTGTTTTCGGCATTTTTCCTATAAATCCAACAAGAAATAACATAATGAACAATATTCATCAGATATAAATAGCCCTTTCTTTCCTTACAGTACCAATTTCGACGAAAGCAAACCAAAAATTGAAGTCTTACGCAACAAAAACACGTCCACGGGGAAAGACAGTCTGGTGGTGAATTGTGTATTCATTTATTTCCTTTGAAGACGAGATCAATAATTGAATCTTGTCACACACATACATGCTGTAAGTGAATGAACTGGTCATGAACATTTCGACACAAATTTTTCATTAGGGCCTAACTGACAAACGTAAACAAGCCATCCTTAAATTTCTCGTTATTGAAAACTCGCCTAATCAATCCACCACGATCATTTCGAAGAGGAAGTGTTCACCTATCCGATAGAATTGGAGGCTAACATGGGTAGCTTTTGTGCCACGAGAAATTTACGGAAGAAGCCATTGTTTACGTTTGTCAGTTAGGCCCTAATGAAAATTTTGTGTCGATTTGTGCTTTTAATAGAGGAAATTTTAATACAATGGAACAGCGTCACTTTCGACATTCACAGCGACAACACTATCGCGCTGAAAAGTGTTAACCTCATTTTTTTACAATTCTTCAATTTTCATTTGCTTTTGGAGTGAATACATTCATTCGATTTAGCTCTTCCAGGTTTCATTGTTCGAGATTGTAGCAATTATTTCTTTCGCCTAATAAGGAGAAATTTGCCATCGATATCAAGTGGTTAAAATTTGTGTTGGCTAGCATTTTTTGTGTATTTTTATGATCCAAAGGCATTTCCAAACAAATCGTAAAGTGAAACAATTTTCTTATGTTTTTGTTTATGGCGTCATGTTTGTAAGATAGAACACTGTTGAGTTTGTAAGATTGAACACATTTTTTCGTTTTAAAACATATGAATGATATGTTTTATGTTTGGAAATGCCATATAACCAACAATAAATTGAAATATAACAATATATTTTTTTAATTGCAATTTTTGATGGATTTCGAAAATAGGCCATAATTCTTTTTTATGACTATAAATAATCAGTTCCATGGGCAAACTTGAAGCCTTTTAGTTCCTCTTTCAAAAGATCCTCGAAAAATTAAAAATTTTACAAGTTACGAGCGAAAAATGAATCGTGTTCCATCTTACAAGCCATTTTTGGAAATTGCAATTTTTGATGGATTTCGAAAATAGGCCATAACTTTTTTTTTGATGACTAAAAATTATCAGTTCCTTGAGTCAAGTTGAAGTTTTAGTTCTTCTTTCGAAAGATGTCTTTGGATTTGCTAAAAAATAAAAATTATACATGTTACGAGCAAAAAACGGATCGTGTTCCATCTTACAAGCCTTTCCTATACATATTCATTGATATGCATGTTGCTCAAGTTACTCTCACTGAAAGAATGAAACTATTGAAATCATTTTGTCGTTATATTTATATCCCGCACTGTATGCCTCCAACGGAAGATTTTGAAATTTTCAGCAATTTCGCCAACTTTTGGATGGAAATCGAATAATTTCGCTTGATTCATCACCAGACTTACTGCGTGGAAAGACAATGGGTCGAGATGTTAAACCGTGTAAGTATGCTTAGTTTCCGCTTGGTTTTCTGGTTCTAAATACTATCAACCACTCTGCACGTTGCATTTTGACAGCCCGTTAAGATTATATCAGCGGATGGATAGTCATGAGGAAAATGAAAACATTCCTTGGCTCAGGAAATACTAGCACATCGGTCCCAAGCTCGGTCCCAAGCCTCATGATTCGCTCCTAACAACGTAACTCTCACGAACACACCCTCAACTATTGTGTCAAAAAAACATAGCAAATCAAAACAACATCAAACATACTAGTACCGTAAGGTACAGAAAAGCGTAAGAATTATTGCAAGGTGCAGACTGCAAGGTGTATTTTGGACCTAGGGGTTCTACAATAGTGAATCAATTTCAAATCGCTAGTTGCATATTGATTGATGATTATATCCAATGATATTTCTAATAGATTCATCATATTTAAGATATTTAATTAAATTTTTTTTGCTGGCCCAAGGGGCCCGATGGGCCCAATTTGTAATTTTAGTAGTGTGAGATTTCATTTTTATTCATTTCATCTCTTTAATAGTACTGAATATAACATTGAAAAATATGTTCAAATGGTTCAAATTGATTATCTCTCTAAAGTTGAAGTGTAACAAGGTAGGAAACGAAAAACTACATTTATTTGGCCTAATGTCACCCTCACTGACGGTAGTCTAAAACTGTCAAATCTTATCGTATGGTACAACCCTGACCTAAAGTAGTCCGAAAATCCACCACTGTACTATACAGTAGAATTTGCAGTTTATTCAGCGAACGACCCCGAGAACCAACACAACGCAAATTATGCAAGCAGACAGAAGCTAGAGTCCAAAAACGGCGTTATATAGTATCGCCAACAGTCTCGTCCTGCTTATACTTATAGATGCACTCAACAGAGAATGACAATTTGTAATTCGGTCGGCGGCGCATTAGGCGTCATCGTGTATTCTACAGACTGCATCATCGGCTGAGGAGAGGTACGTGCTTGCATCAAACTAGGCCAAGGGACGCGACACTTTGTAGTGGTATGCTCTGTGATGTGTGTTGAGGTAGGTTTGCACTGACTATGGTGCAAAACTGAGAAGGAGGAAAAAAAAGCTACTGAAACAAGGCGCAAAAATAGTCATACTTTCATATCCTCAGCGCATTTGCTAAATAAGTATCTTTAGCTCGCTCGGTCTCAAGTCGCAATGCCATCGATACCTACTTTCCGCCGGCTTTTCATGCAACTGTTTTGTGTGTGCATCTCAAAACTAGGGGGGTGTTAAAAAGTTAGGATAGAGATTATTCCAAATTTGCTCAAAAAATGAGGAAATTTTAATATCATTATGTAAGAACTTTCAATCATGAAATTAACTCATTCGGAGGAAGCCTCTTGGTGGTTTATGAATAGAAATTCGATTCTGTGGGGTCAATTATATGTGAAAATCGAGTCGACCGTCAATTTGTCCGACAGATCAATTTTGCTATTACAGATGTTGAGATCGACGAAATTTTGTCGAGTTGGTCGACTCAATCGATCGCCCGAAAACTAGTGACTGATTTATCACATTTTGTTTTGTGAGAGTTTGTTTTGATATGCGTTTTTCATCGGCTCGTGGTTATTGATTTAGCGGGGTAAGAAATACACTGAACCATTGTATTTTTGTAGGTAAGTTAACTTAAAAACAATTTGTTCCTAGCAATAATATCTAATCCTATTAAAAACAAAACAAATTACCCACAGTTCGAATGGCTTATTGAACAGATTAAATTTAATGCGGATATCGCCGCCTGATGCTCAACAGAAACCAGGAAACCAAGAGCCAATTCATCAGGCCAATGCACCTTAGGTCTGAATAACAAAAAGTAAATTTCATTGTCTCGTTTGTGATCCTAACACTAGCTCTCAAACCCAGTCGGTTGCCTCACGGAAACTCAGAACAATAGTAAATGTGACGAAATATTGAAATTAAAGGGTGTACGGAATCAAATTGCCACATACACAAATATTCGGCAAAATTCGCCCGCTCAACCAATTATCTTCAAACATTCAGCTAGTCAAATAAAACATGTTATGAATATTTTCTCATGTTTATTCTATTCAATTTCAATTCCATATCCAAATGCACGAACCTTTTTCTTTACACTACTCATAAGGTCCTGTACAACATTTGGATCAACTTTTTTTTGCTTTTCAATCCATTTTTTCTTCATATCATCCTCCGATTTCACTTCCTTAGGATGCTTCCAAAGTGCCTGCTTCATGATGGCCCAGTACTTTTCAATTGGCCGCAGTTCCGGTGCGTTCGAGGGGTTGAGATACTTCGGCGCGAATTTGACATCCTTACCCGAGCTGGAGACACAACATATGAATACCTAATTTTGATCTTGATAACTGCCCTTGGTATTAAAGAGCTCAGAGTAAGAGTTAAAATACCTAAGCAAAATACCTAAGAATTTCAAGCAAAATATCTCCCGAATAACAAAACTTGTTATTTTGGATACCTGGGAATACCTTAGAGGTACTATTTTGGTATTGTCTTACCTCAATTTGGTATTTGCATAACATTGTGGGAACAATTTTATGGTATTATCCTCAGGTATTTTACCTCTTAATCTGAGCTCCTTAATACCAAGGCCAGTTATCAAGCTATTCGGTCCTGCTCGGGTACTAACGAAACCTGTTATTTCGGATACCTGGAAAACCTGAGAGGTACTATTTTGGTATTGTTTTGCCTCAATTTGGTATTCCCATATCATTGTGGGAACAATTTTATGGTATTATCCTCAGGTATTTTACCTCTTAATCTGAGCTCATAAATACCAAGGCCAGTTATCCAGTTATTCGCTCCTGCTTGGGTAGCCTTGTACCAATCTAAAACCTCTTTCGAGTAATGGTACAAGGCTAAATCCGGCCAGAAAATCGTTGGACATGCCTCCACGATGGACATGCCTCCTTCGGGTACACCCGCCCATTGACCGTTCCAATTGTCACGAATGGGGTGCTCCGCTTTCCACACGAGCAAATTGCATGCCAAATCATATATTATTGGGCAAACTTTGTCATTTTCTGCTTTCTAAAGTCATCAGGGACATCGAATTTATGATGAGCAGTGAAAAATTGGAGCCCCGGAAGCTGCCGGAAGTCTGCTTTTACATACGTCTTATCATCCATAACGAGGCTATGTGGTTTCGTCAACATCTGGGTGTAGAGCTTCGGTGTACGTTTTTTCGCTTGTTTGGTTAGATTCAGTTTCTTAGCGACATCTCGAACTGAACTGTTGGGATTCCTCGTGAAAGCTTGAACTACCCGCTTTTGATCCTTAACTCTATACGGAGAGCTGCTTTTTTTCCGACTTCATCTTCGCAACGATTGCACATCTGCTAATGAAACATACACAGCGTAAACAAACACACATTGAACTAATTCCATCCCCATAAAATACCCAACGGGTAAAAAGTTACAGCCATTTAAAAGTGGTGCAGTTTGATTCCATACAACCTTTAATTTTAGAACTCTGATTTTTTTCTAAACGCATTATTTCAGTACATTACAAACATAGCTCAAAACGTCCTAGAAATTCGGGAGAGAACTTTTCTGAAGTTCAGGAAAGGACTTCTCAGAAGTTTCAAAAGAAACTTTCTAAAGGTTTAATTGGAACTTCCCAGAAATGTTAGTTCAGAAGAGAAGGGGAATTGGAGAATTTGGAGAATTTTTACTTGCAGTTAAGGTTGGGCATCATCAGAATTTTAGACAGTAACTAAAAAACCGTCAACTGTTCTTGGAAGGTAAGGTTGGGTTGTTAGATGTGAATTTACAAGAAAATCAAGAGTGACTGCCAAGAAGTTCACGAGGAAACTTGCTAAAAGTTCAGGAGAAAACTTCTCAGGATCTTTGGTAACTGCTTTGTCGAAGATCAGAACAGAGCTTCCCTGAAATTCAAGAGGAAATCACTATCGAATAGTAGAAGCAGACAATACAAAAATCAGTCATATGACTATAATGATATTAATTGCTCATGACACCATATTAAAATATGGTGAACACCGTCTCCCCAACCTGTCACATCGTACTTCAAGCTTGGACACAACCTCATGTAGGAATTACAATTCCTTGATTTCTACTTACCACGTTTGAAAGATTTGATCAGTAAGAAAAGTTTCCTGGAGTTTATCAGAGAACTAAACAAAATTTTAAAAAATTAAGCAATGTATCAATAAAAAGTTTTGTGAATTCTTCTAATGCTCAGAGAATCCTCCAAAAATTCAAAAAAAAAAAATCTTTGTTTCCGAAAAAAATCCTGCTTAGGGGTCCAGAAGATTAGGATCCATATTGAATGCTTAATCAGAAGGTCTTCGGAAGAACTTCGAGATAATACTGTTGAAGTGAGATCCATCAATGCATATCTATACAGCAACCTTTCAATGTTAAACGATTAAAGAATTAATACTTTCAATAGCTTCAGTATCATCACGCTTAAATTGGTGACGACTTGATAATGACCCCTCTTCTGAATAATATTTGAAATAGATATCGACACTTGTCCACATCTATTTATATCTATGTGAATAAAAATGGATTTCTGTCTGGCTGTCTGCCTGAACCTAATAGACTCCAAAACTACTGAACCAAACGGCGTGAAATTTTGTATGCAGGGATTTTTGGGGCCAGGAAAGGTTTTTATGATACTACAAGACCCCTCCCTTCTCTGGAAAAGGGCGCTCCCATACAAATGAAACACTATTTTTTACATAACTCGAGAACTAATCATGCAAAAGAAACCAAATTTAGCATGTGTGAGTTTTTGAAGGAAATACAGATTTCTATGGAAGCTTGAGAACTCTCCCCGTCCTAAAAGGGGGGGCTTCCATGCTAATAAAACACAATATTCTGCATAACTCGGGAACTAGTCAAGCAAACGGAACGAAATTTAGCATGTGGTGGTTTTTGAAGACAATAAATATTTTTATGTTGGTTTGAGACCACTCCCCATCCTAAAGGGGAAGAGCTCCGATATAAATGAAGTACAATATTCTGCATGACTCGAGAACTAATCAAGCAAATGGCACTAAATTTAGTATGTGGTGGTTTTCGAAGACAAAAAATGGTTATATGTTGATTTGAAACTCTTTCCTTTCTGAAAGGGGGGGGGGGGGGGATCCCATACAAATGAAACGCAAATCCTTGCATAACTCGAGAACTAATCAGGGAAATGGAACCAAGCTTGGCATGTGGAAGGTTTTGAAGGACAGAAATGTTTGTATAGTGATTTGAGACTCTTCCGCCTTCTGGGTTGGTTCTTAAAGAAATAGATCACAATTTTCTACATAACTCGAGAGCCAATAAAGCAAAAGGGACCAAATTTGGCATGAGGAGGTTTCTGAAGAAGATAAATGTTTTTAAGGTGGTTTGGACTTCATCGCCTTCTGGAAGGGAGAAGGAGGGGCTTCCATACAAATAAAACACAAATTTCTGTATTACTCGGGAACTAATTAAGCAAATGGAACCAAATTTGGAATGTGGAGGTTTTTGGAGGCAAGAAATGTTTCTATGGTAGTTCAAGACCCCTTTTTGAAAGGAGGTTGGGGCTATCATATAAATGAAACACAAATTTATGCATAACTTGAGAACTAATCAAGCAAATGAAACCACATTTGGCATGTGGTTTTTATATATGTATATTTAAATGAAGTGAAAATGTGTATGCAGGGGTTTTTGGGGCTGCAGAAGGTTCTTATAGTTGTTTGAGACCCCTTCCCTCTTCTGGAAGAGCGGAAGGCTCTTATACAAATGAAACACAAATTTCTGCATAAATTGCGAACAAATCAAGCAAATGGAACCAAAATTGGCGTTCGGGGTTTTTTTAATGCAAAACATGTTTCTATAGAGATTCCAAACACAAATTTCAACCAAACATGAGAATTATCCAGGTAATTAAGCCACAAACTGTGTATTGTCTGGGTAAGAAGAATGTTCTGATAGAAGTTTAAACCTTCTTATTCAAAAAACCCATCCAAAAAAATAAAATAAAAAGCGTCAGATCTTTGTAATGTTCATTCATTTAGTTGCAGGCGTAGCAACGCTCGCACCGGGATCAGCTAGAATAAAGAAATCACTTCTACGAAATTCCAACTTTGAAACAGCGTCTCAATGAGGTTTTCTGAATAACAAAAACGTTAATGTAACTCACCAAACAAGAGTGAAAAATGTAAAACAAATCATCAAATTACCGTCCACTCCTAGCGCTGGAGATGAGAAATTATCTGCTTCTGACAAACTTCATCAAAGATCGTTACTTTCACGCAGGGGAGAATACAAAAAATAACAATCAAAGTGTAGTCTGCGATTGTCAAAAATGGTAGCTGAATTGATGAAAGTCCTGAATTATTGCATGTAATAAGTAATGTAATATTTCAAAGACATTTTGAAAAGTTTCAACACTACAGTGAACAGTTGAGTTCCGATACCGACTCGACCAGTTTCAGTCGGTTTCTGAAATGCGCTATTTCGCTCGACTCTACAGTGACAAGTATGCAGTGACAAGTTGCTCGATTTGACATCTATAATTAATCCCGAATATTTGTATTTAATATTCTTAATTTCACACCTAATCTGATGAACCGTATCGCAAGGTGGAATGTCTTTCTTTTTTGAGACCGCTCAAATGCAAAAAAAGGTTTTGAATTGTTATTAAAATTTAAGTTTTCTTTTCTCAAAATTGAAATATATTTTACTTTCACCGCTTCAAGTACAATGCACTGAAAAAGTCTGCAAGTAGTAGGCGAATTACGCGTATCTGTCATTTCCCAGATCAAAAGTTTAAACAGGGGGCGCGACTCTATCTGAGATGCAGGATTTTTTTTTGTTTTGCTTTTGTGCGATGTGCGCACGCTTATCTATTAGATAGAAAGAAGATTTTAAAGATTTTGATGAAGATTTTAGAGATTTACTGCAAAAAGATGTAGCACGATGCAAGTTAATGAATTAAGATTCACAGGCTGAAACAAGCTTTTTTAAAGATTGATTCGCTAGCGTGGGATTTTTCGATTATTTTTAATCTGGATTTAGATGTGTCGCACCCCCAGAGCTTAATTTTTTTCTGTGGAGAGCTGAATTAACTGATGAGAACACATTGAAAGAACAATTAAGACAACATATTGTCGAAATTCAGAAAATAGTCCACAATAAGGCAAATGGTTAAAAATTTCAACAAGAAACTGTAATAGAAATAAGGTATGTATACTCTATGTCAGTACACAAACTGACTTCCACTAAATAATCACCGCCCTGCTGTAGCCCCTTTGACTACTTATCTCATTATCGTCAGATTACATCCATTGCATTGAATTGTAAGTGATACATACCAGCAGCAGATCATCAGATCAGATTTGGAAGAAATTTAAAGGAATTCTCGGAATTTAATTTTGCCGATGCAGCGTGCCAAGTAAACAAACCCTGTCCGGTTTCATGATGCCATTCGACCTGTTTTCGCTGGGAATCAAGTTCGTTGATTATTAATATAAATGATACCGTCCAACTGGGGGGATCAATCACAACCAACGGCATTGTGCATGTGAGCGAGGAACCAGGTTATTAGTGTAATTGGACCTACTTTTTTTTTTGACGCGGTGAAATTACCATGACACAGCTAACTTTATGCCTTCGATGGAAGTAGCAGAGACTACTGCTATGGGTGTGACATTCGAATTAACCTACACCAACAACGCCTCGGGGGTGAATGACTATCCGCCTGTAACGTTTACTTGTATTAATATTTGTCATTTGCAATAAAATATAAATAACTATGTGCGTTGACGATTATGGTGGAATTTGCTAGAGCTAGGTCGGCCTTCTATGTGAGTTTTTTTTTGTCAACGAATGTGAAAATTTGCCAATTGTTGAGTATAACCCAACTATTGCAAAAATGTTATTGTAGGCTGCGCATATATTATCCATGACGATTTCGTTTACCAATCATGGTGACAAATAATGGTTAATGTCTACCCAACCAAAACAAAGCCGTCATAGTTGATTGCAGCAACTTGATGATGACTTAATTGAGTCACTGAGAATGGACTACAACCGATTTATTGCCGGGGTGTTGCTACACGAAAATAAATCTGCACATAATTAATGGTAAAAATCCATAAGTAATTCTAATAGATTTGATTTGCCACACATAAACATAATCCCCTTAGAAGGGCACATGAAAATTATGTGTCAAATGAATAATATGTGCAGCCACACATGGATTTTAGATGGAACCAAAAAAACTATGTGTCCTGCACATAGATTTCATTGTACAAAGCAGATTGCAAAAATCTATGTGTGGACACATTGAATCTATCAGTAAAATTTTCCGAGTATAGAGTGGTCAGCTGGCCAATGATATAAAATTGAAAAATATTGTGATTAGACAAGATCAACGCTGGAATGGTGCCGACGTTTTGGAGTGGTATGACGTTGGAATTATCAAACGGTGTCATGATAGTTGGTATTGAATAATGGAATAGCTGTAGATCGGATTGTCTACTACTTGAAAATACGTCTTTACTTGATGACGTATGATAAGTAACCTGTAGTTGACTTGCGGTCCCTCGTGTCGCCTGCCGAGTCAACGTTTACGAACACCGTTAATTACCTGAAATCTTCTTCTAGAATCAACTCATAGTGGATGGTACCTTTATGGCACTACAGGATACGCTTTTCTCCCCAGGATAGACATAGCTGCTGCCATATCGGGTCGACAACCCTCGAATCAAATTTGCAAACTGTTGGTACCTAGGTAGTGAGATTTCCTCCTTTGCATGTAGGTGGCTAGGATCCAATGGGATGGTAGACAGCTTCGTTTTGTCCAGACCAAACCTTGTCAGCAGTTTCTGGATATAGGTTCTCTGGTTGAGCGTAACATGTTTCTCTAAGCGGGCGTCATGGATTCCCGAGAGACGTCATCGTGAAATGTAGGTTCAGTTGCTTGATGATATCCTCGTAACGTTTGCATTTCAAAAAATGGACTTTTTTGGATGGTGATAAAAAAACGCTAAGACAGATACTTAGCGATACTTATTACTTTTGATTAATTTCTTCTGGAAGGTTATTACTTGAGCTGGATTGCAAAAAATTCTACGCCCTTGCGAACGGCTTTTTGGCAGTTAACCGGAACATTCGCCATGGCGTACGAAAACATGCGTGTAGGCATGTTTTTGAGTTCTTTCTTCGTTTGATTTATCAATTTCTCCTCAGTTTTCGCGACAAAATTGTTGAAGTAGATCTTACGCTTTAGGTTGGCCCAGAAATTCTCGATGGGACGCAGCTGGGCGCGATATTCAGCCGCTCCATCTCCTCCAACGATTGCTTCGACTAGTGGGCCGACGCCAGATCCGGTCAGAACACCGAGTCTTCGCCCATATGGTATTCCTTGATGAACGACGCAACTTCCGGCAGGCATTTTGTACTTTAAATTCCCCCGGCCAGTCCGGAGTGAAAAAAGAGCGGCTTTGACATCCTCTTCTGGGGGCGACCCCGGCGTATTGGTTAGCATCCATACTTCTCACGCCTAAGTCACGAGTTCGAGAGAAGTTACGAAAATGCCCAAAAGTGGTGTTTGACTGACTACGACGGGAGATGAACCAGCCCGAGGCTGAAAATCTCGATAATCAAGACAAACAAAAGTCCTCTTCTCGCTGATTATCAGTCACAGCACTTGTGAAATGAACTTTACCTCGGACCTCACTTCCTTCGTGGGGGAAATAAAATACGAAGTGCCCTGCCAGTCATTGCCATCCAGAGTGAGATGGGTCTCGTCGTCCATCACCACCGCCACGTCGCGATTCGCCGGGAAAATCGAGTTGGTCATCTTATTCAGCCGCTGCCACTGCGTCATAACCTGCAGCTCCGAAACCAGTGGACGCGACTTCCGCTTCCTGACATGTATGATCATGTTCGCCAGGTACTTTTTCACTGTTTGGCCGGTTGAACCGACCTCTGGCCAAGCGCACGCAGCGATGTAGCCACTTTCCCTCTGTCTTCCTCTTCAGCATCCATTGGAGCTTCTTGTCGCTCAGGGTCGTCGGCCGTCCGGAACCGGGCTTTCTTTCGATGCTCTGATTGTTGTCTAATAATGACAAGATGTTGTAGATGCCGGAACGGGCGTATCCGGCGTCAACAAAGTGCCGCACGAAGTCCGTTTTCGACGCGGCGGGGTGCCGTTCTTTGAACGCGCACATTTCTAACGGAGTTGCTTCACTGTTTTTGCCATAACGGTCAGAGTTCGACTGATAGAGCTGTCAAATTTTGTCTGCTGACTCACGGGTTACTATGATTGATGCTGCATGGGTAGTTTTGTCAGTTCGGGAGAAGGTCAACCCATGAAAAATCGGCAATATTCGTCCATTTTTTTAACGCAAATGTTAGTCCATTTCAGTATCGCACACTACAACAAAATTGTCGACATAGGCTGCAATGTAGCGATCTAACCTTTGCTCCTCTTGACGTTGAGGCAACAGTCATTCATCGATGGCATGAAGCCCATTTGCATGAGTGTTTTGTCCAGTTTCTGGTTCCAGCTACGGGTGGCTTGCTTCAACCCATATAATCCTTTTCGAAGACGACGAAGCATGTTTTCTTCATTCGCTGTGGTTCCGGAAGGTAAGCGCACGTGTACAGAATCTTCGGAGGGTGTACAGAATCTTGAAGGTCTCCGTTTAAGTATGCTGTCTTGACGCCTGCATGCTTGATGAGAAGAATATTCTGGCTAGCAATAAATAATAGTATCCGGAACGTAGTTTTTTTCACCACAGGGGCAAAAACTTCGTCATAGTTGATTCTGTATTTCTGCGTCAAACCATACACAGCGAGCTTGGCCTTGTGACGTATAGCCTGGCTTCCTTTTTTGTTTTTGAAAATCCAACGACATCCAATAGTTTTCTTACCAGTCGGTAACGTTGTAAGCTCCCATACGTTGTTCTCCTCCATTGATTGCAATTCCTCCAGCGAATTGCAATCAATGTTTCCGCGAATCCATGATTGTTTCTCCCCAGTAACGATAATGCATACCTGCCTCCAAAAGCGTCTGGCCATCTCCTCTCAATACCGGTTCTTCCTTTCGGCAGCACCGTTCTGGTGAGGTTTATATGCTGCCGTATTTTTTTGTTGGATGCCTTTACGTTTGAGGAACGCCATGATCTTTGAACTGCGATATTTCCCTCCTTGATAGGATCGGAACACTTTTGGCGTTCTGCCAAATTACGTTTTCATTTTATACGTGTAGTCCTCGATAGCTTCATATGTTTCGGCTTGTTTGCGTAGCAGATAAAACGTTGTGTATCGGCTATGGTCATCAATAAGAGTCAGGAAATAACGACAACCACCCGGTATCACCGTCTTACCTGTAACGCTGGTAGATCACCTTTTCGTGGTGCGGTACGGGGTATCAGATCTACCACCGAACCCTAGTCCTAATTAATTCAAACTAGGGAACACATTTGTGTTTGTAGTCAAAGGAACGTATAATAGTCCTTATTACATTTTATGTCTTGTGAAAAGTGACAATACTCGGGTTGCGCCACCGAGGATGAGCTTGGAATAAAGAAAACATGGTTAGTCTTCATTTATGTGAATTCTTATTTTCTACTTGATGTTCTATAGTTTGAATTGGTTAGGACTAGGGTTCTGATGCATGGTCAGTATCGGAGTTATTGTTTGTTTTGTTGCAATGAATCCGGTTTTGACTGATAAAGGGGCGCGCCTTTGAAGAGTGCTATCGCTCACAAAGGGTTTAAACAGCGGAAACTTTCAATTAAACCTGATTCATTGCCAACAAACAAACAATGACAACTGTAACAACACCGAATACTTCATCATTTCTCAATAGTGATGAAGTAACTCGACATGCACTAAACAAAGGATACGGGATATACTACAATAGATCAAATTACTGGTCGTAGTGGTTTATGTCCCGAACAGAGGAAAAAAAAATCACCGTCTTCCTTGGTTCACATAGGTCACTGTACACCAGGTCCATTACAGCCGTTGTTTCCTTCTGTGCCTGCTTCGAAAATGGTAGCCGAGCAATGTTCTCTCGCAAGGCAAAACCAAACCGCACTGCTTAATTTTGATATTAGATGCCATTTGTCGCCGTTCCAGTTCTTGTACAGCCTTGACATCACGATGACTAAGCTTACGGTACCAATCGGGCAGACAGTTCTTCTCTTCGCTACGTCTAGCCACGCCCGCAACTCCACCCTTGCGTCTTTCAAGACACTGTTTTCACATACACCACCAAAGATGGTTCTAAGCACGTGTCGTTCGAAAACTCCAAATACTTCCAGGTCCTCTTCGAGCATTGTCCACGTCTCATGTCCGTAGAGAACTACCGGTCTTATCGGCGTTTTGTACATGATATACTTTGTATAAAGCTGAAGTTTACCAGACCGCAAGTTCTTGTGGAGTCCATAAAAAGCATGACTTTCGGTAATAATGCGTCTCCGAATGTCTCTGCTGCAGTTGTTATCCGACGTAACCAATGATCCGAGGTACACAAACTAATCCTCCACTTCGAACTCATCTCCGTCGATTGTCAATGTTCTACTTATGCCAGCTCTATTACGCTCGGTTCCTCCAGCCAACAAATACTTAGTCTTCGACGCATTCACCTTCAATCCAACCTTTTCCGCTTCAAGTTTCAGCTTGGTTTGCTGATCAGCTACCACCCGGAACGTTCTGCCGAAAAAGTTCACGTCGTCAGCGAAACAGATGAACTGGCCGGATTTATTGAATATCGTATTCCGTATGTTAAACCCCGCAGGTTTCAAAACACCTTTTAGCGCAATGTTGAACAGGAGCATGAGCATGATTGACCGCTCGAGGTTGCTACTTTGTTATTGCCAGATCAGCTGTCATTACACAAAGAATCAACAGATGATGCTTGGGACTAGCATACATCCTAATTGTGTAAAAACTGGTTATCTCAAGCTAAGGCAATACCTGCGCCGACCTCGCCCGAATGCAGGTAGGGAATGGGTAGAAATATGTTGACGTTATACTCGCTTTGTTGAAAGCCGAGAACACCTCTTCACTTCCACGAGAAGTTACTGGGTTGTTGGATAGAATGGTTGGGTTCGCAGCAGGATCCGTTTTGGTAAACGGTGTGTTGATACAAATAAGATGTTTAACTATGTTCCCGGTTTATTCAAAGTTGCACATTGAAGTTATTCAAATTTTGACACCGAATTAAACCAACAGTAAGAATGTTCTTGGGGCCACTCACAAGTGTGGGTGGTTTATTTTATTAGAATACAAGAATACATTAAAACATCGAGTTTGAAAACCGATTTAAACCAACAGTAAGGATGCTGGTGGGCCCACTCACAAGTGCGGGTGGTTTATTTCATTGGAATACAAGAATACATTAAAACATCGAGTTTGAAGCCGGCTTCGGTGGTGTAGTGGTATCTTCTTGATGATTCGCAACGTAAAGATTTGGTCAGTTGTCGATCGACCGTTCACAAAACCGACTTGATAACTTCCCACAAATCTGCTGCTAGCGGCGATGGATGACGAAGAATAATCTAGGACAGCACTTTGTAGGCCACGTTGAGAATAGCGACCGCTCGATAGTTCTCACATTCTAACTTCTTCAATTAGCTCTCCCTCTTACGGCAACGCTGCTTCAAGACTTTGCGCGTAATTAGTTGCGATAGCGAATTCAATGCACTGTACTACTGAAAGCGAAGTTTTTTTGTTTACCTATTTTTTTAAATAAATTTAACGAAATAATTTGTCCAATTGATAATGACTTTTAAAGGTGTGTCGAGGTATTTGAATGATATGTTTCATTTTTTTGCGGAAATGAAAAACTTACAGCTATGTCCATTTAGAATCCGGAATAATAAAATCATCTGAATCTCGGTGACGGATTGACGTACAAATAAGTTTAATACATCAAAACAAAGGTAATTTACTATTCTTTAAGGAAAAAAAAATCAATACAAATCATTTCTCCTCGTTTCTAATGAAAACTTGCACTTTTTTCTTCATTCCTCCCATCAAACGCTGCACACCTCCGGAGTCAACATCCTTGGCACATTTGTTCCACATTTTGGTCATCTGAGTCGCGTTCCGAGCCGTTTTTCCACTTTTCTCAAGCTTCCGCTTCATTACTGCCCAAAATCTCTCAATGGGCCGGAACTGCGGGCAATTGGGTGGATTTATGTATTTATCGGTGAAATCTACATTATTATCGCGGTACCACTGGGTGACTTCCCGGCTATAGTGGCAACTCGCCAAATCTGGCCAAAACTTCACGGGACCTTTATGGGCTTTAATGAAAGGTAGTACGCGGTTTTTGAGGCATTATTCCTTGTACAGCTTCGAGTCAATCGTCTTATTCGCCACGAATACTTTGGTCTTTGCTCTGTAGCTGCATATCCCTTGCCAAATCATCAGTTTTTTGGCATATTTGTCCATAAAAGCAAACTTAAACTTCGCAGGAACATCTCGTCGTGCCGTCGTCATGTAGAATTCTTGGCCAGGAAGCTGTCCGAAATCTATTTTGACGTAGGGTTCATGGTCGATGAGCAGGCATCCTTGGTACATCGTCAAAACCTGCTGGTATAATTTCCGAGTTCAAGTTTTGGTGACGAACCTTTGCTTCGACGTTCTGTTTGGTTGCTTGCTGGATCGATAAGAACGATATCCTGCTCGCAAATGAATTCTTCTTGAATTCTTTTGGTTCAGCCTGCGGTCATATGTTCCAATACGACGCTTACCTTGAGGCACTCGATCCACGCTCTTTCGCTCCTTGAAACGTTTGACTACATCATACACGGTTGATTTGGCGATTTTTATTGCGGACCAAGTTGGATTATCAACGTGGGTGTGCAGATTTTTTTCTCTCCGCTCGGCTTCCATCTGGAATAACTTTTGACTTTCTGCATGAAACACCGTGAAATTTATACCACAGAATGTGGGCTTAGGTAAACAAATCGCTGTAAAAAAATCTTGCAGCGGATGCTTTCCGTTCAATAAGTGATGTCGGATTCTAGCAGGACAGAACTTTAAATGCCAGCTTATGAGAATACACAGGTATTTTGCTGAGGACTTATTCACATAAGCTACATACAAAATTTTATCTAACAGGAAAACTTTTAAACAAAAATAAAACAAATTATTTTGTTTACGAAACACGATTAGCATAAAATACAGAAAATATATTCAGCTCCCGTGAAGGTTGACCTAATCCAAATTACCACTCCTGCCGTCAAATTCTGTACAGTCACCTCGTCTACTCCGCAGCAGAACCCCAGTTGGAGTTTATGGCCAATTTCTCACTTACAGTATTTTTTTTATTTTGTCTTAGGTTTCGCTTGACGATAGCCCAATATTTCTCAATTTGGTGGAACCCCGGCGTGTTCGGAGGGTGCTTGTTCTTGCGTAATGGCACGACATACTATAGCTCCATGGATTTTTCTCAGAATGGCTTGATTGCAAATCCGGTCAAAATAGCACGGAACAATCGTGTTGCTAAGGTCTCTTAGAATATCAATATTTGTTTTATACTGATAAAGTGATCAGTTTAAAAAAAGTCTGTTAAGAGGAACCGTTTGCTAGGCAAGTCCCACGCTAGTGGTGGTTCGTCCATACATACAGATATAGTGATCAGTTTGAAATTAACTTTTGATGACAAGCGTGTGAATTGAACATTTGCTAAATAAACAATTAATGGCATAAGTATTTCAAAATAGATTCGGTTTCTTAATGAACACTATAAAAAGAAGATCGCATGTTCTGATTTGTTTAGACTTTCTTTGTCCAAACAAAACCACTTAATATCGATGAAGTCTGGATCAACATGAATGGATGAACATCGCATAGCAACAGCCTCACACAAGCGCACGGTACATTGGATTAGATCCGCAGTCAGTGTGATTATGGGATTGCGCATCGCCGAGCGCGTTTTATGCTCAGCCGGTTCCATGGGCGACTGAACCGGCGTGCTAAATGCTTCCCGTCGCAGTTTATGCTGATTTGAAAAAGGCCAGACAGCCAGACAGTCACTGCCCTTGAATTTCGAGCGAGCTGCAAAATGGTATGCATAAATAAATTTAATTTATTATCACACACATTTTCGCACGACACGATCGGACGTGATGGCCCCGTGGCCATCGGCTGGTGGAGGCGGAGGAAAGTGGATCGTCATAGCGAAGAGTTGCCCATTGGTAGGGTGTTGCGATACTAGTGGCCAACTATTAGCACCGTTTCTCATCACTTGCTGAAAATAAATTTAATTAAATGCATTTGTTGATTTTGCCTTATAAATGAAAATGCATTCACTATAAATTCGTTCACGGTACTTTAATATCGCTTAAACAAATTGTTAATTTTGCACCAAGTCAGAAAGGATCCTTTATAACAGAAAAGATGAAAACTTCTGAATTCTAAAGTTCTATCATCGAAAGGAAGTTTTATTAATCTTTTGTTATAAATAGCTCTTCGTTATAGTTTAAAATATTAACTTCACAAAGTTCCTTTTATTCATTCTGGGCTGAGTAGAAGAATATCTCATGGATTATTATTAGCGCAGGAGTCTGATTGTGTGCGAAAAGCGCAAGACTTATGCCTCCACTTGTGACGACTAGTGCTAACCGAGACATTCGAAGAAATGCGATCGAGGGAAAGTAGGTGAATTTAATCTTTCCTGCGGCTCAACGTCATGTACGAAAGGAACGATTTATTTGTCTAGAACGTAATTTACCGACGATAGGAAGACTGAGCGAGGGTTTGTTTGAATTTTTGTATTTTAAGAAATTTTGCAATTAAAAGGGATTACTGAGGATATTTGTTTGTTTTTTTTATGTTCTACATACTCTATCGACCATAGTTACAGCAGCGTTTCTAAGATATTAATTTCTGAGTTATTCCTTGTTATTTTTTAAATTACATTTGCGTTGCATATGGATAACTAATGGTTCGCCTGATGGAGATTGTTTATTGTCATAACATATGCATTAGAAAAAAAAAACATTATTTTGTAAGGTGAAAAAAAATCAACAATTTATATTTCAATATAACACCTTTTAGGCTAAATTATAAAAAGGTCAACAAACATTATCAAGCATTATGAGCCGGTGATCCGCCGGATAGCGTCCGTCCAGTCGTCCAACAGCTGCTTGCAACCAGATTTCCAGATTTACAATCAGGAAGGTCGAAGCACCCGTGGATTCAAGAAATCGAAGAGATTGTGCGTAACCAACTCGTTCGCTTCTGTTGGATTCCGGGACATTCTGGGATCAAGGGAAACACCCAGGCTGATCGACTAGCACACGAGGCTAGAGAAGAACCCGTCATAGATATGGCTTTTCCGGGCGAAGATGCACTGCGAACAGTGAAACAACTCGGCTGATCCATGCTTTTCTTTTGACAAAGGACACACCACCCATCTGCGAATGCTGCGGAACCGAAATTAACGTACGGCACGTTATTCTCCACTGTCGAAAGATCGTGACAGAATGCCAAGAAGCCAATATCAGCTCTACCAGCCTACATGATGCCTTGAATAACAGTGAAGGTAATACGGCGAAACTCCTGCCATTCCTGCACCAAACTGGACTGCTTAAACAGCTTTAGGAAGAACGCAGAGCACCCCACGACAACGGAAAATTGGGATAGACGGCTGGGGTAGCTCTCTCATGCCCTGGCCGCCGCCTCACACCTGCGAACACTACCAATCTCACGAAAGTGGAGCTATCGACGGAACTACACAAAGCCTTTTCCCAGTGCCGGCTGTTGCCGGTAGATCTGGAAACAATGTGTAGTGGTTTCAGCATCAGCTGGCACTGTGGGACACTGGCGTCCCACAGGTCAGTACCCAGTATTTTAAATCACCATCAGGAACTGTCTCGGTGATCTCAAAGGTCAAAGCCAAACCGCAGCGGTATCTCCAGACGAAATGACGACAGTTGAAACCGCGTCATACCACTCCTCCACCCGGAGGAAATAACCGGTAAGACGCTTCATATCCACCGATGGTACTGACGAAGAAGAAGAAATGAAGTGAAGTCAAAAAGAGAAAGAAGAAGAAGAAGAAAATGATGAATAAGTGAAGAAGAAACCAGAAACTAAACCACTCTGTATATTTAAATTCAGCTTTTCCGACATGAATGCACACCAGTGTGTAAAGTGTCGTAAATAAATAAACAAACAAACAAACAAACAAACATTATAAAGCAAAATGACATGTTTTCGGTCATCCAAACTATCCTTGAGATCACAACATAGGAAATGACCAATGGCTTCTGTATTCTTGGAATTCAAGGGGAGCTTTTGATTCAGTATCCTGTTGAAGTTCTTTCAGACAAACTCCTCGCTTGAGGCTTTTCTCCATTAATGAATAATTTTTAATACAATATCCTGTCAGAGAAACATATGAGGTTCTCTCATGGAATCTCTACAGCTTCCCGATTTAGCTACATGGGTCTTCCCCAGGGATCCTCTTTAAGCCCTTTGTGGTATAATTTTTGTGTCAAAGACATTGACGGTTGTCAAAGTGACAACTGTACGTTACGACAACTTGCAGATGACGGCGTAGTGTCTGTCACGGGACCCAATGGGATCGATCTGCAAAGATGTAAGGATACCTTAGATAATTTGTCTACGTGGGCTCTCGAATTAGGTATGCAATTTTCAACCGAGAAAACTGAGTTGGTAGTTTTTTCTAGGAAGCATAACCCAGCACAACTCAAAGCTTCAAATTTGGGTTACACCGATAACTCATTCTATGTCATTTAAATATCTTGGGGTCTGGTTCGATTCAAAGTGCACCTGGAGATCCCACATTGAGGATCTGAAGCAAAAGCGCCAACAAAGGATAAACTTTCTTTGAACAATTACCGGAACCTGATGGGGAGCGCATCCGCAAGATATTCTAACGTTGTACCGGACAACGATTTTGTCGGTTATAGAATCACGGTAGTTTTTGTTTTCAGTCAGCGGCTCGGTCGCACATCATCAAACTGGAACTTATTCAGTATCGGCGTCTTTGTATCGCGTTAGGTTGCATGCATTCGACTCATACCATGAGTCTTGAAGTGCTTGGCTGGCACGTTGCCATCTCGGATCGGTTTTCAGAATTATCTCTCCGGCTCCTCACCAGGTGTGAAGTTATGAACCTCCAGGTGATCGAAAGCTTTGAGAAGCTCCTTGAGTTGAATCTCAAACCCGCTTCATGACCTTGTACCATTTGTATATAACACAGGATGTCAGCCTCTATGCGAGAGATCGCAGCAAGCCGTGCTTTGAAACTGACGTGTTTTGTTTTTGCTGCGTCGTTTTCGCGAAACAAAATATCAAAATTAACTCGTAATTCAACTTAAACAATTAGTTAAATCATAAAACCTCCGCGTGTTTTGTGTACGACGTAGTGAATATAATCGATTCACTCCCAAAATATGTAATGATCGGTAGCATTTCCCCATTTTAATAGTTATTTTTTTGGACCCGGAGGCAGAGTTAAATCAGCTATGCTTTGTTTGTTGGTGCTATATTTATTGTGCCACCCGGGTAAAAAAAGGTTAAATTAGAGTATTTTTCCGCTTGGTCGCGAGTGTATTCATGATTATTTGCAGTTCTGAAGTCGATATAGAGTCGCGTCATAACGAGGGATTTTGATAAATGGCAGAGTGTGAAGTGAAAAAAGAAGACTAGTGCAATGTAAAAACGGCCATTTGCTGCTCAAGCAAGATCGAAGGTAACGCGCATGCGCGTCAGTGCGTCTGAGTGGCTGGCATATAATTTCAGATGCACTCATCACGTGGTCTACAGAGAGAGAGCTGTGATTTTTTTTCATTCATTGCCCAGTGATTGTGATTTTTCAAGTTTAATTTCTACTCGAAAGTGTTTTTTACCAGCGATTTTCATTGTATTTCATTTGTGCACGAAGTACTAAATATATTCGTGCTGTTCCACGCGAAAAGGATGATGTGGAAATATTTGCCGAATAGCGGAGAGCTTCTCCTGTAGAGACATAAATGCATCCTTTAGCATCACAAGGTGGCCGTCCAAATGAAGACTGAACATCAGCAACAATTTCCGGTGAGATCTATCCGATTATAACTTTATTTGAACGATACTACTAAATACGTGCCTTTGTCAAAACAATATGACTTGATGCTGGAAGTTTATGCACAATACTAATTTCTATTTGATGTTTGTATTGTGTCTATGCGAGGCTGGTTGTAAGTGAAAGTGACCTCGGAATGGACGTGAGTACCAGGCATTCTGAAATAGGTCACTGAACTCAACAGAGCTATCACCTTCCAACTCCCGGGCTAAAAATGTTTGTCGTGTCGACAAAAGTTCGTTTAACAGCAAACATTTTTCTTCCATAAAATCACTGCCGGACGGTGGGCGTTGATTATACATACACACATACACACAACACAGGATGTCAGCTCTTTGCCGAACATTTCCAATCGTGTTTGCTTCTCCGATTTCGACAATTAGGAGCAGGCTTTGGTATATTTAATGAATTTATAGCGCCAACCATAAACTTAAAGCTCCTTGTTCCGTATATGTCGCTGAATTAGCGGCAATACACTTGACGCTAGAAATGGAGAATAGAAATTGTTGCCTCATTAACACCGGATCAGTAATTCATTTTCACGGATAGTCTCAGTTCTATAGAGCCTATTCGCTCATTGAGGCCGGTAAAGCACTCCTCGTGTTTTCTCATGAAAATACAGGAGCTTCTAAGGGCTTCATCTTTGCGTTATTTTATCATCACCTTTGTATGGGTCCCATTTCATTGTTCGATTCTGGGCAATGAGAGAGCGGACTCGCTGGCAAAGGTGGGCGCTATGGAAGGCGATATTTATGATCGACAAATCGCCTTTCTTGAATTTTTTACTATATTTCGTCATCAGTCACTCGTCAGCTGGCAGTATAAATGGGGTAAAGGACATTTTGGGGCAATGGCAACATTCTATCATCCCAAAGGTGTCTAAGAAATCTTAGTTTGGATGTAGGTCGCGATTAATTCGTGTGATGTCTTGCCTCATGTCAAATCATTATTCTTAGAACGCTCATTAATAACGAGTTGGGCTGAGTGACAGACATCACTGTGAACGTATACGGACAAAGTTACCAGGACGCAGATCACGTTATTTGGTCTTGTGATGAGCATCGTAGAGTCAGCTCTATGATTCGCTTCGCTCGAGGTAGATAACCCAATATGCCAGTTCGAGAGGTATTTTGGCTGTACGTGATCTGTAATTTATGAACCTCAATTAAGTGTTTTTAACTAACATTAGTCTTATATTGAAGTTTGTTTAACTTGTATGTTTAGCTTTAGCTTTTTTAACATAGGACTACGTCTTTGTTTTTAATAAGGGGTACAAGTTGCGAGTTCGAGAATTTCGAGCGTTACGAAATATGCTTAGGTTTTGAAGATTCATTACTTATTCATTTCAGGACCGATTTTCAATATCTTTGAATCAATCTTTCTGGAATATATCTGCGCATCAATTTTTATATTAAAATTGATTGATTTCCAACACTAAGCTATTTTCAACAGCGTTGATACAGGGTGATGTCTTAAAAAGTCGATTTTTCAGAGTAAATTTACCGAATACACAGTTCTTTCCTAGCGCAGATTTAATATTTAAGCAACGAACGTCTATGAACGCAGTTGGTGGCAGCAAGCACCTTGGAGGGTGCACTGGCGAGCAGTTGTTGCTCAGAGAAACGTTGATGAAGTTTGCTGTTGGTGCCGATGCTCCCGTCAACCTCGCTGCGAGAAACCTGGCTGCTGAAGTCGCCCTTGATGAGACAAGAATCAGTCATCCCACGTCACTTGCAGATGGTCAGTCACAACGACGAGGTAGCTCCAGGTAAGAAAACCCAACTTCAACCGTAAACTCTTTCTTCCCAGTCAACTAAATCCGTCCTTTTCAGGACGACCAAATCAATTTATTAACTAAAGAATTTGTTGAATTTTTTTTTTGTGCTGTTTGTAATTCAATTACCACGTCACGGCATTCGTTAAAAGCCGCGTCCCCGAGTACATCTCAAAGAACGTTGAATATCTAACGAACGTAACTCTAGAAGGGATATTTCGAGCCAAACAGCGACACGGCAGAGACCGATCATGTGGTTGAGTTCGTCATAGTTCCTAGTTGTGCATACCGGATTAGTTGCTGGCTGTGCAAATTAGGCATATTTCTGTTAAGAAAATCATCCGTTTGACGTGCACTAATTGATTCTAATTATTGTGGCACAATGACTAAAGTTCGTCCCCTTTGATGAAATTTGTATCACATTGCCTTGGTACCGCCTTCTTTTGTACAATAGCATCCGACGCCATTACATAACAGCTCTTAGCAAAAGCTTTGCGCACCATTCCCATCCAGAAACCTGGGAAAGATCCTTCATGTTCCAAGAGCTCATCAGCCTTCTCTCAGGATTATCCAAGCTGTTTGAGAAAGCGATCTACCGTCGGCTTCTTTCATCTGCCAACGAGCTGAACATCTTGCCCGACGAACAATTTGGCTTCCGACGTGGACGGTCGACAATTCACCAACTTAACCGAGTCATTAACATCCTCAGACGGAACAAGTCTGTTTCGAAATCATCTGTCATGGCACTTCTCGACATCGAGAAGGCCTTTGATAACGTGTGGCATGATGGCTTGGTGTACAAGCTCAAGCGATACAATCTTCCCATCTTCCTGGTGAAGATAATTAAAATTATCTGTCGGACAGGACATTCCGTGTTTCGCTGCAAGGTGCAGTTTCTGATGCACAGGAAATTTCCGCCGGTGTTCCGCAGGGAAGTATACTAGGTCCACTTCTGTTCAACCTATTCACCTCGGATATACCCCCGCTCCCTGAAAATGGATCTCTGTCGTTGTTCGCCGATGATACCGCAGTCGTCCACAATGGTAGGGTAATAAGAGCGCTTACAGCGAAACTGCAGCGAAGCCTGAATGTTCTGTCTGAATACTTCACCGATTAGAAGATCTGTATCAACGCGGCGAAGACCCAGGTCATCCTCTTCCCACACTCAAATTCTCCCAGACTTGTTCCGCCTGAGGATTGTAAAATAAGCCTAAACAACACAACGGTGGAATGGGCCAAATCAGCTGTCTATCTTGGCGTTACAATAGACAGCAGGCTTATCTTCAGGGAACAGGTTGACAAAACTGTCACAAAGTGTAACGTTCTGTTGAAGCTACTGTACCCATTGATCAACAGAAGGTCTACATTATCCCTGAAAAACAAGCTTGCTGTCTACAAGCAAATCATACTTCCAGTCATTGAGTACGCCATACCAATCTGGAAGAGTTGCGCAAAAACACCTGAAGCTTCAGCGTGTTCAAAATAAGTTCCTCAGGATGATCCTGAACACCCCTTCGAGGACAAGAACATCTGAGGTCCACCGTCTGGCCGAGATAAAAATGCTCGACGATCGCTTTAGTGAGTCTATCAATCGGTACAGAGCACGCTGCCTTACATCGGATCACCAGATCATCCGGAATCTGGTTCCCCACCCCTAGGATTTTCAAATTGTAGTTTTAGTTGTAGATTAGGTAGGTTATCAAATTTTAACAAACAATGCCCCAAGGGCTGAACTGAAAAAAAAAATATTAAATCACAAAACACACTAAACACATCAATCACATAAAACACTCAAACAAAGCTGAAGAGCCCAATGGGCTAAAACACTTAAGATTTGTAAATTAGTATATAAGACAAACAATGAAAATAAAGATCAATTTTACTTACTACTACTAAGCTTGACGCAGTCTTACGGCAGTCGTTATGCTGTGCAGAGGAAGATCTGCTGTAGCAACGCAATTTCGGCCACTCCTTAAACAATCAAACGATAACAGACTGCACATTGCTGCGAAGTCCTACGTTACCTTTGCGCACAACGCCATTGGGCTGTACATTATAGGTTTTTATCTGTTTTTGTGTTTTTTTCTATTTCTCAAATATGTTTAAGTCTAAAGAAAACCCAAAGTTGTATAGTTATAAGTTTTTAGACAATCCAGAATGTAAAATAGATGTGTTATGTAAACTATCTTTCAAACTCCCATTCTTTAAATTGTTATTCCCATTGCCTCTCCCATTGCCCATCTTCCCATCCTTTAAATAGTTGTTCACATTAACCTCGAGACGGCCGCGACTAATCGGTTCTATCATCCTAACTTAAGTTTTAAAATAACTGATGTATATTATAATCAAAACTTGGCTCTGTAATGTTGACTAGATTGAGCCTGTACAAATAAATGATTTAATAAAAAAGAAAAAAAAATATATTGAAACAATGCAGTTGTATAATACTGCAGAAGTCTTCCATTTATTGGACATTTTTTTTAACAAACTTGGCAACTTGTTACAGTATGCTAGCATACTATAACGATTTCATTTGCTGACAAATATGATTTATTTTGCGATATATTTCGATTGTTTGAAACACATTGCAGCAAAAGGAACTGATAAAAAGTAAGTTTGATTGTACGTAGGTTTTGAATAAACTAAAGGGTGTCCACAGTTAAATTGCATCTCTTTAAACTTGTCCCCAAAAACAAGTCTCTCAACCGATTGTCATGAAATTAGTTAGGGAATGAAAAACAATGTATACTCTTAGTTTAGGTACTTTTATTTTGCTGTATTTTTTTTATCAATTCCAAAAGCCCGGACTTTTTCCTTAATACCACGCATAAGATTTTGTACAACGCTTGAACCGACATTTTTTCCGCTTTCAACCATGACTTCAACATATCCTGTTCTGCAGTGACAACTTTAGGATGCTTACGAAGTTCGTGCTTCATTATAGCCCAATATTTTTCAATTGGCCGCAACTCTGGAGAGTTTGGGGGATTAAGATCTTTCGGCACGAAATTGGAACCACTCGTCTTATACTACTCCAGAACATCCTTGGAGTAGTGACAAAAAGCTAGGTCCGGCCAAAAATTGTAGGAACGTTGTGTTTTTTAGAAACGGAAGCAGTCGTTTTTTAGACATTCATTCATGTATACTTGTCCATTTACAGTTGAAGTTGTCACAAAAGGCTTGCTCCGTTTACCACACGAACAAATCCCCTGCCAAATCATGAATTTCTTGGGGAACTTTGACACTTGCTGTTTCCAGAGAGACTTTGGAACATCGAACTTGTCTTTCGCAGTCACATACTGATTACCGGGAATTTGTTTAAAGTCCGCTTTTACGTGTGTTTTATCGTCCATGATGCAGCAGTGTGGTTTCGTCAACATTTGTGTGTACAGCTTACACGCATGTATTGTAGCTGGCCTATTCTGAATCCTGAAGAGTTTAAGCTGTTTAGTGGAATACTTGTAACTAGAAATGAGAAGAAAATTTAGTATTTTCCATTTAATTCTAACTACCTTTGCTTATCTTGACAGATACGCGTATTTCGTCTACAATGTGCAGAATTCTTCAGTGACTCATACTGATAAATCGACAAGTATAAGCGGAGTCATTAGTACGAGACACTGAAGAAGTCAGCACATTGTAAACGAAATAGGCGTATCTGTCAATATAAGCAAAGGTAGTTGGAATTAAAGGAAAATACTAATTTTTCTTCTCACTTCTAGTGTCCTATTCTGTTTTTCATTGCGGTTTGGTGCTTTCTGAACTTTGAATGAACGGAGTCCGGCTCGTTTCTTGGCTTTCTGCACAAAACTTTTGGTCAAGTGCAGCTTTTTCGACATCCCGAACGGAACAGTTGGTTTGCGTATGAAGGCAGTAACCACCGCTTGTGATCTTCACACAGTACGGAACACTTTTCTACCACTCACCTCTTCCGATCGGCAGTTAAACGTTCTCGAAACATTTTATGACACGGAACACTGTAGACTGGTGAATTTTCACATTTTCCGATGGCTCGGTGCGAAAGAAGTGGGTTGTCGAGGTGCGGTGAAATGTTCTCGCAGATTTGCTATTCCTTCGACTCTATTTTCGAAACTACGACGCATTTTTTTAATTCTGGTGTGAGTATTAAATGAGGTCTTACAGGTGGAGCAAAAATGGTTAAGTTGTATTAGTGAATGCAAAATACTGTAATTGTGTTCGTGAGATGATGGCACCCTGTATTTTGTAAACATGCGTGACGTAGAACTCAAGCAATAATTACAACAACAGCAATGCAAGGTGGATTGTTTATTTTCAGTAATTGGTTTAGTTTTTCAAAGGTTCTGGTTGAAATATGCCGTTTAGTGCGCTAAAAGGATGCGGACATCATTCGCTTGTTTTTGGAGTTCTACGTCACCAGCCCAAATCACCACCTGTGTACACCTCATAGGAGAGTGTTGTCATCAACAGCCCAATGATAAATGGCACATACGATACATTTCACAATGTGACTCACGCAATGTAAACAATACACGCTGAGGTAATTTCACCCAAAATTTCGTTGAAATCAACCCAAAGGGCGAAATGTTACAGCTTATTGATAGTGATGCAATTTAACTGTTGACACCCTTTAATAGTGCTCATCTTGCTCCGTAAGCTCGGTTTAGCCCAAAAAACAAAGAGTTCCTTTAACCATCATAATTATTTAAAAGGAAAAAATACGTCAAAATTCAATGTCGTCAATGTTAATTTGTTGAGCAAATTGTTTGTTCAGCAAGGTTTAAGGCACCGAGATGACACTCATGTCGGCCATTGTGGCGGTGGACACTGAACCGTTCCACATTAAACAAGGCTGCAGTCTTGAGCAACAGGAGTGTTACCTGAAACTTGACAACGATTAACGGCTCCGTATGTGGCTCTTCGTTTTAAGCAGATACTAATTACTGTCATCTGCCTACGAAAACGGTGCACTCTTGGAAACTCTGCAATCAACACTCTTTATACATGCATTTCGCATTCCCGGTTAAGGTCAGCAATACAAAATCTCATTCATCTCTGGAATGTATGTAAAACTGGCCAATAAAAATCTCGGCTATTGCCATCTGAAGCTGCAGCGGCAACAACCGACGTAATGTATGTGGTGAATACCGAATGCAACAACAAGAGTGAGTGCGAAAAAGAAAACCAGAGCGACAAATATGCCATCATCGCAATAACAGAAACTGGACCGACTGCATTCCTCCGGAGGGGTCTCTGTCTCTCTTTCTAACTGACCGCAACCGGACGACTTTGTGCTTCCTTGAGCATACGGCGTGCATTTCTCCGGTTGGTCATCTCCTGGTTGTCACACGCGCGTGCTCTCCGGATAAGTTGGAATTAATCGACAGCGTGGTTGTCGTCCGATGTCTCAAGAGGCTACTTATACATGCCTTTCTTTTGCGAATACAAAGATCTTCTGAGGAATGCAACGCAACGGTTTGTAGGTTCGCATGTGCTACTTCTACCATCAATCACATAACCAATGTGTGCTTTGCTCTATTGCACCAGGTAAAAAGAGTTTGCATATTTCCACGAAACCATTCGATGCGGGTTGTTAATATGTAGATATTTGCAATTTATATGGTGTTTATCGGAAAATGATACATAGTTGCAATGGAATCCTGTGAGCAATGTCAGTTTTACTGGAAGCAAGTTTTCTTACATTGTTGTCGAGAAGCCAAGTTACATTATCGGTGACTGGCTCGGATTTCGCTACCTCACGTTGATTCCCACCTTACATTGAGTAACATTTCCAAAAATGGTACAATTTCGCCCCCGGTCAAACGCACCCATCGCACATCGCATTGGGGTAACGATCACTTGAATTTCTCAGTCCCGAGGCGGTTCACCACAACCATGGAAAACGAAAGTAGGTTAGTTAAATTATGGCTCGTTTTTTGGACATCCCACTTCGGATGATGTCAGATAAAATTTTAGCCCAAGTCCAATTCAGTTGGTGAGAAGCGTGCAAATTTCCCGTGAGAACGGTTTTTTTTGCAAGCAATGCTGTTGCGATCCTAGCTAAAATACACACTCTCAGAACATGTAAAAGAGCTAATTATTTCGCTTGCCGCTGGGCACTCATTGAATAGAATTCAGTTGCTTTTTGTGGGTACCTAACACCAATACTGACGAGGAACCTGTTCGCGCAAAATCATAGTCGTAGATCGCGATTATTTATTTTTTTCTGCCGTTCTGTAAGTTTGAAATCTCATGCAAAGCTAAAATGATAATGGTGGTGGTGGTTGTAGCGAGATTTGATCGGTATAGATGGTAGCACTTGACAGGGGTGAATGACTTTTCGCGTTCTCTCAGAGCTATTCCGGATGAGAGGGGAAGCATCTTTAGCGCATGTTGACTGTCAGTCAGTTATGAATGATGAGTTTCTGAGCAGAACATTCGTAGAAAATCAATATTATTGCAGTGAATTCCGGACGGAGCTGTTCCTTCTTGATCGGATCGAATTGTTATAATCCTTGATGCGTAGATAATTATTCATGCTGATTATGGTCTTGCCGTTTGAGGTGAATCTGGTGAGAAGACATTTTTTGTGCTTATGCATTGCATGTTAATTTGACAAAAAAAAATGCGAAAGGAGCTTAAAATAGCTTTTATAAACAAATGTACGACGTAGATACACATTCATAAATATTTTCTGCTTTGTTTTCTAGGAATAGTTTCTACAATGTATGAAACACCCAACCCTTGATGATCATCGCCACTCTTCGCTAAATAGCATTAAGAGGAATCACCACCAAATGAAGACTGATTACTGTGGCCTAAGTAGTTTGGCAAATAAATACTCCAAGATTGAAGCATTGGCTGAGTGGAACACTCGATAATGGAGTTAATTTAGTTGGTATTGAGATCATTCCCCGAGCAGGAGAGAACAGCATATGAATACCTAATTTTGATCTTGATAACTGGCCTTGGTATAAAAGAGCTCAGATTAAGAGGTAAAATACCTAAGCAAAATACCTAAGATTTGCAAGCAAAATATCTCTCGAATAACAAAACTTGGTATTTTGGATACCTGGGAATACCTTAGAGGTACTATTTTGGTATTGTCTTACCTCATTTTGGTATTCGCATATCATTGTGGGAACAATTGTATGGAATTATCCTCAGGTATTTTACCTCTTAATCTGAGCTCCTAAAAACCAAAGCCAGTTATCGAGTTATTCGGTGCTGCTCGGGTCGTGGCAACTGTACTCGAATACCGCAGTCCGAGCGCTTGTTCGTAGAAGATCAGATAAAATAGAGCCCTTAGAGGATGGTGAGATCTTTCGAGTGGTGATGCATGAGTTTTGCAAATAATCAATTATATTAGAGGGGAACTACGTTTCTCTTTTCTATATAAGGTGTCATTTCCAAATTTGAAAAAAACTGAACGCTTATAACTCTAGTTCGACTGACAATTGTAGGGGTATACAGGGTAACATTATTTTTATTTTATATTTATTTCACTGAAAATGTATTAATTGAGTAGTTTTGGATGTTTTGTGTATCATACAACAATAAATTTTTTGTCCATTACTTTAACACAGATTTATCATCACTCGGTGTCTTCTTCTATTTTTCAAATTGGATTCGTCCATTAATTATTGATAATTTATATGTTTCTTAGTTTTTTTTTGTTGATTAAATCCGTTATATTTTATTTTGTCTAAATAACAAACAAAGAAATACTCAACAAAAAATTGATGGTTTTCTGGCCAATTCTCGCCTTAACTTTTATCATAAGGTCGAAAAGAAAAAAAAAACGTATGTTTTAGTTAAAATTACCCGTAATTTTTGAATGATAATTTGTATTAAAAAACCTTGTGCATTTAAAATGTGCGCTTCAGCGTTTTCCATATTTTGTTCAAAGATCTTTTTTTCTCAAAATGACCGACAAAAAAAAATTAATTTAAAAAACACAGTTTTTAGAGACATCCTGATTTTGAGCAGAAAGATAGCTCTATCATGATGTAGAAGGAGATGTTCGCTCATCACCATGAGGTAGCAAGAATGTACAGGAATGTTTTGCTAGAATGAAAGATATGAAGAGAAAGTGTTGAAAGTTTCGTGTGTACGGTAGGTTCTATTTGGTAGGTTGGAAATGGAATAGAAGTATTTAAAATTGAGCGAAAGGGCATGGGTAAAGTAGTACTTGAACCAAGGACGTTAACTTTGCCTAACATGCCACTGCGGGATATCACAACGCTTCACGGTATTTCTCTCCGAGGTCTCTACGTTGAAGATGACTAGAAAAAACTTGAGTGATCTCAGACGTTGCGAATCAAAACAAACCTAAAATAAAAAAGGAGAGAAACCTCTCCCATGTGCGCATCAAATCAGATTGCATAAAAACAACCGCTAGAAACTATCACAAAGCTATCAGTGGTACATGAGCGCGTACCAACACATTATTTTTGCCTGTTGAGGTGGCGGATTCGTCCGTGCCTCGACCTGCCCCGAAGTGGGATGATAGGCAAGGGTAACGTCCTTGGTTCGAGTACTACTTTACCCAAGCCCTTTCGCTCAATTTTCTATACATCTATTCTATTTCCAACCTACCGTACACTGACGGAACTTTCAACACTTTCTCTTCATATCTTTCATTCTAGCAAAATATTACTGTACACTCTTGGTGCCTCATGGTGATGAGCGAACATCTCCTTCTACATCATAATCGTTACTCCACGCACGGAGAATACAAAAACATAACAATTAGAACTCATCATGGTCGAATGAAGAGCTAGAAAAATTGAGTTTTGCGTTTGTTTTTGCCTTTGAAATTACCCTTTTATTGTGTTTCGTTAAAAAGTTTGGAACTAAGAAACTAATACCTAAAGATGTAATTTTGTTTAGGTACAACTTTGTAGAAGACACTATGATTGGGAAACGTCTCTCTTTTCAGGATGTCCACAGGAAAGGAGGCATTCTAGTGAAACTGTTACCTACAAAGGTTGAAAAAGCGATCAACATTATTTAAGAGTTTACGGTGATTAGGTCATGCCAGACTATTTGGGGTGCTGTGCAACTGGCGTTCGATGTTCTGTTGCTTGTTGGAGCGGTCCCATGCTTTTGGAAAATAGTGCTAGCTACATGCTTTTAGTGTATCGTTGACCAAAACGAATTCTGTTGCTTTTACCAAGTATCCCACATCCCAGTGATTTTTCGTGGAAGTGCAGAGGATTTCTCGGCATCTTTCAAAACGAGTATCACGTTAACACGTTCTTTGACCAGCATTCTGGCACGCCGGCGCCGGTATTGCTTCATAATGGGTCACAAGTTTTTACACATTGAGGATGTATGTTAGTTCAAATCTGCTGGTTATTTGTGTAAATACAGCTAATCTGGCACTAACGGAGTAGCATCCGTGGGCGGTCAATCATGCTGATGCTCATGCTCAATACTGATGATGGCATGGGTTACTTAGTTGGCAATGGCACGGCATTATCAACTCGGATGCAGTGGATTCTCTGTCCGGTATAGAAGATTTTTCACATGTCACAAAACAAAAATGTACAGGGTGCAGCAGAAAATAATGCGAAAATGTTCAAACTTGAGTATTGGGTTAATTCATGTAGCTAGTGACTGATTTCTGTCGAAAGTGTATTGGTTTATGTTTACTTTCAAGTGCTGCATCCAAACATTCTGTTTGTTTTATTGCAAATTCGTCAAAATGTTCACGAAAGAAGTGATCACCAGTTTGTTGCTCGCCCAGAAGAAGCCGAAAGAGATTGCCAAGGTTATAGGGTACCATTTGGCAACAGTTCACCGCATAAAAAAGTCCCTGCAGGATGGTCCTAAGCAGCGGAAGCCGGGAAGCGGACGTCCGCGCTTTGCACGCACGCCGAACGTGATCAAATCTATCAGTGCAAAAATTGCTCGCAACCCGGTGCGTTCCATAAGAAAACTTGCAAAGGAAGCCAATATTTCGGAGAAATCCATGCGGAAAATCATTAAAGAAGATTTTCCAGAGCCAGAGTGAAACGCCACTTGATTACGGACCGGGTTAAGGAACTACGAGTGACTCGTTCCACTCGCAAGGACCGGTTCATTTCACCGCAGAAAATGGAGAACGTTCCGGAAAAAGTGAAATTCAAATTTCAAACCAAACATCCGGCTGGTGTCATGATGTTTGGCTTGGTGGCGTCCAACAGTTTGAAAATGCCGCCTGTTTTCATTAATGCTGGAGTTAAAATCAATACCGAAGTGTATATCGGTATTTTAAAGGACCAAGTGCTTCCCTGGGTGAAGGCCAACTTCTCCGAGGATCAAAACGTTGTCCTACAGCAGGATGGAGCGCCGTGTCACACGTCCAATCGGAGCCAACAATGGTTGAACGATAACATGAAGTTTTGGCCGAAGGATTTGTGGCCCCCTAGCACTCCAGATCTTAATCCGTTGGATTATTCGATTTGGGCATATGCTGAAACACGAGCCAGCAAAACATCACACCCTAGTGTGAAAACCTTGAAGTCAACCATAACACGCACATGGCAGTCAACGTCGGAGGACTACGTCCGAATGGCATGCTCGGGCTTCCGGCGTCGGCTCGAAGATGTTATTAATAAAAATAGACACATTGCATAAATTTGTTTAAAAGGACTTTATAAACATAACTGCACTCGAAAATGTTGATATTGTTGCTTGAATTAATGGAAAATGGGATTTGAAAGAAATAGAACAAATTTTCGCATTATTTTCTGCCGCAACCTGTATTTATTCCTGTTAAAATAGAAAACAAGCGAATGTTTTTTCAACGAATGATAATCGACGATATGGATGTTTAACCCTCTTCAACTGAAATCTCAAGAACGAGTTTATAAGGTGTTATAAGGTGTGCATAACACATTGTGTGAATAGCCCTGAAAACGTGTTATACGTATTACAGGAAAAAAGGCTGCAAATTGAAAATTGAAATTCTACATATCAAGTTGATAGCAAAAATATGCCACGGAAAAACGGTGAGGCGCAAACTAATCAAAAAACCCGGTGCAAAAATAATGTTGACTACTTATTTGACATTTGACATCCGAAAACGGAGCAAAATGCCCTGAAAGCGTAGGGTTCTGCGGTGAAACAAGCATTTCCAAAAGACCAGAAAAAAAGGGATCATGGCTGGAATAGAAGGGATTCTAGCTTCAAAAATGCGGAAGAAGATGGAAACAGCGGAACTACTAGGTTAGTCAAAATGTTTTGAAAGCGACGTCTATGGTGCAAAAGGAAAACCAAAATTTCTTCGCAATTTTTGTATTTCATCTTTCATAAGGATGTACTCAAAATTTCATTATGATCTAACGATGCATTCTTTGTTTACAAGCCATTTAAAGTTGACGTGGAAGTGAATTTTTTTTAAATCCGAAAATCGTGCGGTGATATAATTCTTTATTTGGGAGGGTTGATCGGTTACTGAGATCCATGCAAAGATGGTGAATGTATTAAAGGAGTCTTCTCCTATATTTCCGTCAGTTCACCGATGGGTTTTGGAGTTTAAACGTGGCCGTACAAGCGTTGAAGATGATCTACGGTCAGGACGTCCAAGGAGTGCATCAACACCAGAAATCATAGCGAAAATACAGAATATGATTTTGGAATATCATGGATGTGAAAACGGACACCATAGGTATATCACATGGAATAACATGGCATACTTTGGCTGAAACGTCAAGTTTTAAGAAACTGTGTGCACAATGGGTGCTGCATTTGCTAACAAAGCAACAAAAACACGACTTTCTGAGCAACATTTGGAGCAATTTCGATAGAATAAAAAAATGGATGATAATTGGATCTATCACCATGATTCTGAATCAAAACAAGAAGCTACAGAGTGGTGTTAACTAGGCACTTCGGCTCCGAAGGTAATTTGAGTCCATAAATTGGCCAAGAATGTGTTAGCGTCAGTTTTTTTTGGATGTAAAAGGAATTTTATTGATAGATTTTCTCCAAACTGGTAAGACAATGAATTCTGATTATTATTATTAGTATGACCTTTTGGACCAGTTAAATGTAAAATATTGTGAAAAAAAAACGATTTGCAGAAGCAAAATATCCTTTTTCATCAAGACAATGCACCTACTCACACAGCTTAAAAACCATCGCAAAAATTAGTGAATTGGGATACGAATTGTCTGGATATTCTCACACCCCAAAAAAATCCTTCGTGGAAAGCATTTTTCATCAAACGTAGAGGTTATAACAGTCGAAGAGGAGTATTTTACAGGCCTTCCAGAAAGTCACATCTGTGATGGGAGGAAGTTAGGAGATCGTTGGACCAAGTGTATTGATCTTATGGAAGGCTATACAGAGGAAGCAATAAAAGTGATTTCCCCCTGACCTTTGGTTCAGAAAGGGGTATGGGCGCGTTCTGCCAGTAGGTCACGGTAGATTTCATGTGTGAATCGGATGCCCCATCAACGTTCAACGATCACTTGAAGATGCGATGGGAGATCATTACTCTGATGTTCCTAAATTTAGCACGTTGTCAAATGTTCCTTGTCTACTATAACCAAATATGATGAAATTGAGTAAACGAGTGGAATCTCATCGGGAATGATTTCTCATATCCATCGAACCATTCTGAACGTCCGTTGTGAGAATATCACCATGAAAATCTCACATGCGCATAGTGTGTTACCAATTACTAATTCTTTTTCTTTTATTTTTCTGTTCTCTTCCCTATCTTATAATCGCGAGCAATATCATATGACATCCTAAAGTCAACTCTTCAAAAGCAGAAACATCTAGACAACACAGAGAAATACGTAAAAAACGGTATAAGCCCTAACCAATTTTACTTTCAGCCAAATTTTCTAACACAAGGCAAGCAATCAAATGACCACTACAAAATATACTTAATATCCACGACCTAATATATAACGGGGAAATGGAGGGACCATCAGACCCAAGTGAAACGATTTGGATAGGGAGCATGGGGCTGCCTCCTCTCTATTGTGAACATTTCGCGGAGCGAGAGCGGGATCTTCGACCCCATCTATTGGGTTAATCTGTCAATCGAGGGTTCGATTCTAATGCTGTTGGTGTGAACTTGCTTTTGGAAGGAGATTCTCTTCCCTATATTCGCGGGTTTCGCGTAAGTGTATCTGCTTACGGGCCCACCCAAACGTTTTTGGCCCTTCACACAGGAGCTTGATGATCATAAACAACAATAGAATCCTGATCATATCGTTTTTCAGATTATTCCACTGCTATTGAAAATAACCTTGCTACAATAGATGGTAGTATCTGATCATCATCATCATCATCATCAATTTAGAATTTTCAGATGCATAAGAAATAAAAAAAATCGTGAAAAATTATCTGCATTGATCAAATTTCTTGATATTTTTTTTAACAAATCGATCGATCATTGTGATTTTTTCCAAACAAGTGATAAGCTAAAATTCAATATAGCAATCTTCCCTGAAAACGCCAATTGTTTATTCAAGGTTATGTCTATTATTTTGCGGCGATTTTATTGCGGCCTATAATAATGCCACCAATTTTAAAGCAGTCGAATATCTTGATCAACGATTTAATTCAAAGAGAACACCGGTTATAGCTTATCGTCATCATTGTCCAAACATTGTTTCCAATGTGGAATTGGCACGTTAAAGTTTTCATGGAATAAAAAAAACGTATTCGTATGTCGTTTGTCGTATTTTTGCCATTTATTACCTACATCAAACGCTATTATAGTTATGATAAAAATCGGAAATGAAGATTTCCTTTGACCTAAACACATTGCAGGCAGACATTCATAAGCAGCTTAGCTGCATCACCTGCCTGACAAGCTTCATTCACAGAAGATTACTGTCACTTAAATTTTACGAATAACGTTTTCAAATGGAACAGAAATACATGTTCAGACTTAACTCATTATCCTTGAATGTCCTACTTAATCCATCGAGTAAAGGCGAAAATTGCATTTGCGTTTCGTGATATGACATCAGCTCTATCCGCGTTGCTACGGCAACCACAACGCGTATTCCATCGCTAGGCGCTGGCGATGGGATCTTATTTTTATGAATGAAGTTTGCACTGGAGGTATCCAACAAGATGGTTGGTGCTGGTCAGGCTGAATATCGCTTGGTCATCGCTAGATCGAACCAGTCAAGTTTGCGACCGTGGTGACCAGTTTCTTCCCCGCCTCAGACGAAGAGATGTGTACATTTGATTCAATTAAAATTCCATCGTCAATTGCAAAGTGTGACATTATTAATAAAACCTTGAGGAGGCCGATGTCTCGTTTGTGTCGCGTCTGCTGCGTCTGGTTACTAGCCAGCCAGTCAGCCAACCCTCCTCGATTTGGCATGAAAACTGGTTACAGATTGGTAGTGAATTTATTAAATTTTCTTTAATGTTACGTACTTGCTGTTCTTGTTTTCGCTTAAATCTGTGTCAAGTATATCCGGAATGAGGTTAAATTAGCAGGATAATATGGCGATGTCAAGATTGACTGCATTACGGAAATTCCCATCGATCAGTTATTAATGGCGTGGATTTTTTTTATTTGTGTTGAGTTTGGTTCCGTAATATTTTTAGCAGTTGAGAAAAGTCTTTGAATTACTGTACACTAATGTATTTTTTTACACGCTTTTTTTACGCGGTTTGTTTTCGGCGATAACTCCAGAACGGAATAACTTATCGACCTAATTCGAATCACATCGTTCGTTTTGGGCAAAAAGTAATCATATGGCAGTTCTTCAAAAGTCAAAATTTTAAAAACTTCATTTTTACCATTGCACGAAAAGGTAACACATGCAAACAAAATTTAAGCAACATAAAATGTTTGTGCATGTGAATTGATCTACTCTATTCAGTATATTTTTACGCAGTTTCATGTCTTCAAAAAGGAGTGTGTATCGATATCCTGCGGAAACATGTTTGTAAACATCTGCAATGAATATTTCTCATAGAGAATGCGTGTAGGTTTTTTATTGAATAAATCACATTATCCTTCTTTATGAAGTTTAATTGATATAAAATACAAGAACAAATTTCAACAAAGCTTCCGGTTGCACAAATTCAATATATCGGACCTTTACTTTCACTCCTGCAATCAGATTTTTTATATCCACCTTGTCCGCTCTGTTTGTTACAGAACGTCAGTTTGCCTTTAACGGTTATTGGCTTCCAACAGCATTTTTTTTTGTCTACTCAGGTTCCGCTTGATGGTGGTCCAATATTTCTCGCTTGTGTAGAGCTCAGATGTGCTGGGAGGGTTCTTGATCTTGTGAACCACCTGAATGTTGTTGATGGCATACCATTCTATGGCCTATGCATGAAAATAATTCCCCTTCCGGTGGTCATATAAAACTCCTGCTTAAGAAGCTGTTTGAAGAAGCAGCCGGTGTTATCGTTCTGTTAGGCCATAGTTGGGAACACACAAAAAAATATGTCCCCAACATTGGGTCTACGGTTTTCTTGTAAAATCATTGTTATTTAAGCTATGTAAACAGTTAGTTTGTAACGTGTAACTATTTTCTGCACATCTAGACTGCATTACTTGGTATATCGATTCATTCAAGCCAAATTTAGATCACTTGAAGATCGTGTAGATCATCTGTTCAGCTTAACCAGTGAAATCATGATGCCCCAGAAGTTCAAGAAATCGAAAATTACGCGGAAGTGAACTACTATAAGTTGATTAATATTGTCTCAATTGCTTCGGATTTCATCGGCCATCGTAATAGCAACACGATGATTATCGGTAAATTAATGACACATTTGGTACATAGGCCGAATGAAGGAGCTAGGGTAACATTGCATCCCCTTACCCTAGTCAAATAATTAAAAACTTATGTTAACTGTAGACTTATGTTAACTGTAGACTGTCTTGATATCAGCATCCATACATCTAGTTTTGACTGGAAACAATGTACATGGCATTTGCTATCAAGATACTCTATATCACGTAATATAGGTAGTTTTGTGTGAGAATTGATCTTTCCGAACTTGTGTACTTGAATGCATGTAAAGAAAAATTCGCATGGTAAACAAAAAAACAAAAAAATATGAACAATGGAAACCTACAATGTTTTTTTTTCTCTTGAATCTAACGGTTATTAACGTATAGGGACTGTTCAGAAACCACGTAGACCAAAATTTAACACTTTCAAACCCCCACCCCCATCGTAGACTTTAGTAGACTTTTTCCAAACCTCCCCCCCCCCTCCTTAAAGTCTACGTAGACTTTAACAAATTCATTTTTTTAATTTAAGGAAAATGTTCTACAATATGTAGAATATGTGGCGGTTTGAGGAACGATTTATGAAATACAACTCAAACAATCAGGTTATTCAGTTATTCATTTAAATTTTGTTTCATAAAAATAGCAAAAATAAAAAAATAACAACAATCAATTATTCAAATGCTAAAGATGCCCACACCATGGCTGCTTGAACCAATAATTAAAGTTCATCAGCGGAAGTTCTGGTGGGATTGTTTCTTGGATGTCAAGTCCAACGATTTCGACAAAACGTGATTCTTTCCAGAGAACTTCCGTAGCTCCATTCTCGTCGACCTCACAAAGAATTTCTTCCTGGCGTTGCTGCAGAATCTTGAATCTTGTCTCTTTTGGCCTGATTTGGCCGCTTATCACTATGCGAAATCCACTCTGGAGTGGTACAAGGTACAAGAGGTCAAACAGGTGCCATAAACAGCCAATCCACCAAACTGCCCAGAGCTTCGTCCAATAGAGAAATACTGGGCTCGAGTGAAGCGAAAACTCTTCGAAGCTAAGAAGATAGCAAATGGCACTGATGATTTCAAGAGAAGATGGAGAATCGTCACGGAGGGCGTATTTGAGGATACCGTACGGAACCTGATCGCGGGTGTACCACAGAAAGTTCGAGAATTTACCAGAAATAAGGATTAACATCTTAATCACCTGTTTCTAAAGTAGAAAAAAAAATATTATTGTGAAATAAACAATCGGTTTTTTTAAATAATGTGTAAATTTCGCTTTGCTACTATTATTTTTGTGTCCGAAATTTAACTTAGACAGTCTTTAGATGTATAATGCTAATATGAAGATAGTCTATATCATGTAACATAGGTTGTAGTGTGAACGGGATGTTATGCTCCATTATTGATTTAGCTGCCATACTATATTTACTGATTTGATGTATTGCTTCAATTTTTAAAAAGTTCAGTTCTCGAAAACTGTGTGCAGTGCAGCACACATCAGTAAACAACATCCATCACGGAATCTCTGTAGTTTTTGAGTCGTTTGCTTTGGAAAATGATAAAGGCTATCATTAAATATGGTGGTTATTCGTATCATTAATATGCTGAAAATAAACATAATATGATTTTAATTTCAAACACCGATGTCACTTGCTTTTAAACAATGAGTATTTTTCATAGAAAGCAAGTTTGGGCTTGTGGCCAGAATAAACTAAATTTATGTTTGGATTTAGGTGAAATATGTTTATTATGACGGTATTTTTTTCTGCGTGGAGGGTATGAATATCCGTTTTGTACCGAGAAAAAAAGGTCTACGTAGACTTTTGGTATATCCCCCCCTCCCCCATCGTAGACAAACTTAGACTTTTTCGAAACCCCTCCCCCCTTAATTGTCTACGTGATTTATGAACAGCCCCATACCGGTTATTGACGTATCTACAATGGTAGATCTACGGTCTATTACTATATACGCTGTTCTGTAAGAAGGATAAATAGGACAAATCTGGTCTTGTGCGCTCATGATATTACTTTTAACAAAAAAAATATCGGCTATTTTGTAACTATCACCATAAGAAAGAGGAGATTTTTAACATCCTATTAAATAGCTAAAGCTTGATTCAAAGTAAATTTGGACGCACGGTTTAATACACCACCGCTTCCCTGGTGGTTGGAACAAAAAATGTTTGGCAGACATTTGTTGATGTTTTATTAACGAAGCAATTGGTGAAAAAAAAAGTTTCCGGTTGAATTAGGAATCGTGGAACTTGAGAAAAGAAAATTAATTGTGCACAAACATCTAGAGAATCCTTCGTGGTCTGTCTCAAAAATAGCAAAAGTGTTAAAATTCCCAAAGTCAACGGTGTGTCTTGTAATCAAACGTTACAAGGATACTCTGAGTGTAAATACAGCACAACGGATCTATCACTACGGACAAAGAGCTGAGGAGAAAGGTGTTGAGGTACGTGAAAGGTAACCCAGGTATCTCCATACGTGATTTGGCAAAGAAATACGATTCCTACTTTTCCACCGTGCGTAACATACTTTCAAAAGATGGATATAAGTCTTTTTGTGCCAGTAAACATCCGAAACGCTCTCTAGAATAAAATTTAGAGGCCAAAAAGCGAGCACGATTACAATACGAACTAGTTTTGACTAAATTTGATGGTTGTATTTTAATGGATGACGAAACTTATGTCAAATTGGATTATAAACAAATCCCCGGACGAAAATTTAACTGGCAACTGGTCGTGGGGAGTACCTTCCTGGTATAAATTTGTTTTGCTGATAAGTTTGCTCGGAAACTAATGATTTGGCAAGGAAGCTGCAGTTTTCATCACATCTCACACAATGACGTCGAAGGTTTACAATAGAGAGTGTCTGAAAAAGCGAATTATACCCTTCATTCGCCAACACAAGACCAACGTTATGTTTTGGCCGGATCTAGCCAGCTGCCACTACTCTAAGGAGGTTCTAGAATGGTATGCTGCAAACAATGTTAATTTTGTTGCCTAAAAGATTAATTCTTCAAATTGCCCTGAGTTCACACCGACCAATTAATATTGGGCAATTGTAAAGCGAAAATTTCGGGGATGCGGTAAATGCGTTTAAAATGGAACAAGTTCGCCAGTACTGTGTCACCAGTGACTGTGCAGATCATGATAGCACCGATTACAAGTAAAGTGTGACAGTTCGTTTGAAACGGTAAAATGTAATAACTTGTTATATATCGTTTAAAAGCTATAAATACCCTTTTGCTTGACGTTTTGATCATCCATGTATGTTGTTTAATTCTTGAGTTATAATCTCTTGAATGCGTCCAAATTTTAATCGGGCATTATAATAAAAAATTTTAGGCATGGAGTTTCAAAATTTGTCCATACTAAATAAAATTTTGGATAAAATCGGCTAAGTTCTCCGTTTTTCGTTAAAATGGTGGGAAAATCTCCCTATTATCAATGGTGAAATTTTAGAGAATGCTTATTTGTTTTTTTTAACTATTTTAGTAAAAAACACCGTGCGAGTATTTTCAGCCAACGCCACCAAACAATTTAACTGTACTATATACATATTTTATTTTTATTAGGGACACTGTACACCATTCGTGTCAGTGTATTTAATTTATGTTCTTCGAAGCAGGATTTTAGTACTTATTTTGATCTCAATTCTGTTTGCATCTTATTGCTTCTCTTCCTGATTCATTTGTCTTCTATCACTTCACACTATCTCGATTTTAATTTTTCTTTTTCCACTTTGCTTCTTTTCTTCAACTACATTCATCCTTTTCTGCACTTCTATTTCTTATCTTCCATTTGTTTTTCCTATTTCTTCTTTTCTAATATTCTTCTTCTGCTTCTATTCTTCTTTTTTGCTTTATCAGTTTATATTCTTCTGTTTGTTTTCATGCTCCGTTATTCCTTTCTGCTTCTTTTCTTCTTCTCCCTACTTCGAGTTTTGTGTTCCGATTTTTTTTTCTTTTTTCTTTTCCGTTGCTTTCCTTGTGCTTCTTTTCTTTCGTTGCATTGTGCCTCTTCCGCATTGTTCCTTGTTTCTTAAATTCTGTTAACCTCTACTGTAGGCCAACTCTACAGGACAACTTTTTCTCCTTCGCTTCTTTTTCTGTTCTTCCTCTTCCCATTTCACTTTGCTTATATTTGTTTGCTTTGTTTCTTATTCTCTACTTTTTTCGCTTCGGTTTTCCATTGCGCTACTTGTTGTTTTCCGCATTGGTGCTGTTTTTTCACTGTATCATCTATTATTGACTTCCATTCTTCGGTATATTCCACTACACTTCTACTATTCTGCTACCAATGAGGTTTTCTAATTCTAGGTTTTTTGCATCGATTTTCTATTTAATTTATTCTGCTTCTCTTTGGTCCTCGTTCTGCGCTTCTTCATATTTTTTCTCATATATCTAGATCATTTCAAATAAGTTCATTTCTCATTAGAATTCCAACAGACGCTTCCTATAGTTTTCATCGTTGCACAGGGCTCTGGTAGGCTCTGGATGATTCCATATGTCGTTTTATATTCATCATATTTTTTCCCCCCAACTTTAAGTCAGATCGATCTACCCTACCAGCGTATCTTTACTCTTAAACCTTACGTTTGCATCATTAGTGGCATCGATTCTCGGTTCAGCTACGTTGATTGGTGGTCTCTTTTGAGCCTCAAAAAAGGGGAGAGGGCAGTAAGCTTCTTCATGGCCATGAATCCCGGCGAAGATCCAGGAAAATTGAATTGGGCGATTACATGATCGTTTCTTATTATCTTGTATGGAAGGATGCTGCGAATTTCCACTTTTTACGACCAAAAGGAAGCTGTCCTAATCCGATAAGATGACAATTTCATTCCGTACTACAGAGTTCACCGCCAATTTGATGGCGACAGAATACGCTGAGAATACGCTATAGTGCGATGGAAGTCGTATCATTTTTTGGAAGTTTCCGCTGAATACTCTTGCCCTACAGTGTCGTAGAAAGTGGTTGATTTTTCGTTTAGCTGTCAATTTTTGTTTCGTGCTGAAATTATTGTTTATAATTTTCGCTCAAGACCGTAGAAAACTAGAACATTCAAAACTAGGTGTGGAGTGTCGCTTTGTTCGTGGACAATGCATTTTCACACGCCACCAAAACTAAACGTGGACAGAGGCTGCTTACTTAATTGCGTCTTGGTACTTCCGGACGCTAGGAAAAGAATTTAACGGGTTTATTTATAGTCACGCAGTTGTGAGAAAACTGGCTCTGTTAGTTAATTGCGTGTAATCCTAATGGCTGATATAACTGTTTGACAGTGGGTTGCGAATTCAACCCAATGTGTCTACTTGGAAAAGGTTGGTTGAGAAAATACCTTAATTCATCTGAGAAGTAGACAAACTATGGATGTCCATTGCTGTGATTACGATGTAGGACTTCTTTGAGATTTGGGTGAGTTCTTTCCTTTTTATTCCCTTGTATTTCTTTTACAATTTTAAGAAGAGAGTATGTGGGTTCAGGTATTGCTTTTCCATTAATTTCATATAGCAGAGAACCCTCGCTTCACTGGCTATTGCTAACAATATCGAGTTGATGTGATGTGATGTTTATTCCTAAAAGAATCTTCAGCTTCCGTCATCAAGATACCCAATTGTTCTTCTTTTATTTTGAAAGTATTTACAATTCAATTCGTTAGTGATATGATCGGTTATATAACATGTTTTCAATCTGTATTATAACACAGCTTGAAAAAGTAGCTTGACCGTATGGTGGATGAAATTTATTTCAAATTGTTGTTTGCTCAAATTGTCTTTGCTGTTTTGCCGGGATGCCGGCTGATCGACTTTATTTCATTTCATCACGTTAGAATTTTCGCCATTTCGGAGTTTCAAACATCTGGTACTGCGGTGGAAATACAAAATAGGCAAATACCTGCATTTCATTATTGTATGTACATTGTTTGGTGATTCTTTACTACATCGTGTTGTTTCTATCATATCATGACCTTCACATATCAGTATAATTTTATCCACTAATGGTAGAGCTATATAGAGGTATATAGCTGAATCTTATTATTAATTCCATATCATTATTATTTTCGCTACAACAGCATCCTTGCTGTTGGTGTAAATCAGTCGTCACATTGGATATTTCAACGGCATCCATACTGTGTGTTTTAACGACCGGTTCAGTCAGTTAACGATCGGTTCAGTATAATACCGATTATCTTCCGTCGCGCCTTGGTACAGCTATTCGGTTAATATGAACATTGTGGCTCGTCAAGACCATTTGAGTTGCACAAGAAGATGCCTGACTTAGCGGCTGATATCTCGAACCCCACGCCCACAAGTTTGCTCACTTGTTAACTGCTGTTATCGTACCTTTACTGAAAATATTTTTTCGTAAATTCGCTCTTTAGGCTTAGTCACGATTAACCCAAAAAATGTACAGAGAGACTTTGTTGGCAGATCGCAAGCCTCAAGGCAAGCGTCGGGTAAGTACTGTCAACCGCCAACTGTAAAACAAAGTCATCAAGACCATTAAAGCAAGCCCCTACATCTTAGACCGTGATTTGGCCAAAAAGTTTCGCGCCGTACGCAGTACGGTGCAACGGATTCGTCTTCGGGGAGGCTTCAAGTCATACCGTGCCTGTAGACCAAAGAGTCTATGCCAGAAAACTGTATGATCAGATGTTGACAACATTCAATGACTGTCTCCTCGTGTAGCTGCGGTAGGAAGACTAAGGTTTTCATCACTGACATTTAATTCAGAGCTGTACCGAACGGATTGTCTCCAAAAGCGAATATTTCCATTCATCAGATCCCACAATGAACCTCTCATGTTTATGAGTGGTATGAAACCAACAAGATTCAGTTTATACCGAAAGAACTCAACCCACCAAACTGTTCTCACCTCAAACCGATAGAGAGATTTGGGGCAATTATGAAGAGAAAGCTGAAGGTGACCGGCAGTGTCGGAAAAAGCATCAATGAATTGAGAACCAAGTGGAATAAGATTGCCAAAACGATGGAAGAAAATAATGTGTGCCGGCTGATGAAACGTATTCCGGGTATAGTCCGCAAATTTCTTCGAAATCGAGATGATTCATTTTTGTGTGTATTTTCCCTCTAAAGTTCACATTAAGCCGAACATTTTAGTTAAAACAGAAACTGTTTTGTTAATGTATATCCGCAATATGCGCAATAGTCTATGTTCCAATTCTAACTGGGCCACACCTTATTATTGAGTCATGATCGTTTGTATTAAGAATAATTTCAATTGTTTATGTAAATAATTATTCTATAATTTACATTTTACTTTTCAAAATATCATTGAAATTAATACATTGCACATAGTTCCTCTCTAATAGAGCAAATTCCCCTGTTCGGAACGTGCATGCTTTGAAAAAACTGTATGTAAAAGTATCAAAAGATGTCGGCCCTACAATTGCCCAAAACCTTAGTAGTGGTGTCAAAGTCAAAGTGTGAGCATTCGGTCATGGAGAGGAAATCCAATTAACCACTGAAGTAGAAATTCAACCATAATGAAGTTTAGTCCCTCATAGTTTAAAGAAAATCCGACTTAAATGAATTTTTGAAGATCATTTTTGTGTGTTTCCGTTTTTTCGAGTACAGTCTTTATTTGTTTTATTTTGAGGAATAAGAAGATAGTTCTCAAAAATCGCAATCAGTCGCTTAAGAAAAGTGCTTTTGTTGGGCACTTTTTCCCCACTGTAAAATTGAGTTAGCTCACTATAACTTAGAATGTGGATGTACTAATATAAATAAAAAATTAAACCTTCATTATTTTTGTAATCCACACTATGTTTAAATGCATGGAAATAATCATATACTTATTTAACTAAAGTATTTTTGCATGCCTTAGTTATATATGTTGCCTTTAATTTGTTTACGGTAACTTAGTTTGACATATTCCCCAATGTAAAGGGTGTATTCGATAAAAATGGCACACAGAAAATCTTCTGTAACTTTTGAATCGTATGAGTAAATAACCTAGAAATTTGAGTAGATCTTATCCATAGTGTATTATTTACATCTGCCAAGTTTCATAGTTATACATTCAGTAATTCCAGCATGTCGTCGAAACAAGAAATTGTCCATGAGAAAATTTTGTGCACTCACAATCAAAATCCAGGGGCGTCCCACCGGTGGATTGTTAAAAGGCTTGGAATTGCAAATACAACTGTGTCTCGTGTAATAAGAACCTCCAAGGAGCGTCTGAGTGTCCAAAGGAAGGAAGGGAGTGGTCGTAAAAGTGGTCCAATGGACAGTAAAATGGCCAGGAAAGTCGTACAACAATTCAAGTACCGTCCAAACATGTCAATTCGAGATGTCGCTAAAAAGTCTAAGGTGTCAGTCGGTTTTGTGCAGAAAACCATGAAGCGTGCTGGGTTACATGTTTACAAAGTGCAAAAAGCCCCAAACCGGAATGAAAAACAAAACATCACTGCGAAAACCCGCGCCCGGAAACTTTACACGAAGCTGCTCACCAAATCCGGTTGCATCGTGATGGATGACGAAACATACGTCAAGGCAGACTTCCGTCAACTTCCTGGGCAAGAATATTTCGTTGCCAAGTCGAAGTTCGATGTTCCGAAAAAGAAGAAACTATCGAAATTTGCAAAGAAGTTTCTAATCTGGCAGGCGATTTGCGGATGTGGTGAAATAAGTGCTCCCTTCATCACTTCCGGAACAATAAACGGTGCGATTTACACGGAAGAGTGCCTTAGAAGCGTCTCTTGCCATTCATTAAGAAGCACAAAGGATCAACTCTGTTTTGGCCTGATCTAGCATCCTGCCACTACGGAAACGTATTGGAGTGGTACCGAGCCAACGGAGTCAATTTTGTGCCAAAGGATATGAACCCACCAAATTCACCGGAACTTCGTCCAATTGAAAAATTCTGGGCAATTATGAAAACGGAACTTCGCAAACATCCCATAACTATTAAAACATAGCTAGAATTGAAGAAAATTTGGCTAAAAACAACAAAAACACTGGGAAAATCGGTTGTACAAAATTTGATGGGTGGAGTAAAAAGGAAGGTGCGGGCATTCGGGATGGGAGACGAAATTGAATAAAACAAATGTTGTAAATCAAATCTCATTAGTAGTTCTTTATTCCCTGAAAATTTCAAGAAAATCCGATAATCAGTTTAATTTTCATGAGTATATATGTGTGTGCCATTTTTATCGAATACACCCTTTACAAAAAATCCAATGAAAACCCACCAGTTTTTAACCAGTTTTTGTGTAGCCAAAAAAGTGAAAATAAAGTTCATTCTCACTTTGCTACAAAGCGAAAACACCTTGCATATAATTTAACTCGGCTTGTTTGTTTATTTTTTCTTTATCGACAATTTCCCCATTTATTCTTTATCGACATTTAATTTTCCCCACACCAATCTCCAAGTGACACCAATGATTTACTCACGTGCAACCTGCAAACAGTTCTAAGGCTTACAACTCACTAGAAGCAACACCCATCTGCTCATCAATAAGCACCGCCCCTATGCAGTCCTTCCTTCCTGCTGCCTAAGTGGCAATTGAGAATTAATTTAAAAGAGCAAAAAAATAAATTAACTGATAATTTGCTTTGCATTTGTGCATAATGTTAATTAATTTAAAATACAATTTTGGTTTAATTGTGTTTGTTACTGCTCACATTGATGTCTTTTTTTCTTTTGAATCATCTATAGATACGAATGTGTTGAGCATTGTTCTCCAGAGCGCGAAAAGAGAAGAGACCCTCCACACACGGAAATAACCACAAATTCCCCGCAAGACTGAGCAAGCCCCAGCGATGAGGTGGCAGCAATAGTAATCCGCTCTTACCTGGCTTGCCTCTTCTTGGCGTGGATTCACGTCTCATCATGTAGGGGGTGAGGGGTGTACAATGAGCCCCTGAGGAAAATGTGGAGTTAAACTAAGCAAATGTGTCATTTGAAACGCCTGAAAAAATGCTGCTATGTCTAAATAGTATTTTGGTAAGAAAAAGTTAAAAACGAAATTGATACAATTTGTATTTGCTCTACAAAAAAAAAGCATAATTTCTACGGAAAAATCATAAATTGCACCTCAATGTGGTAAAATAGTTTTTCATTTCGTTAAATGAATAAAAAGCGTTTGTAATACATATGACTGAATGACAAACGGCATCGAGTATTGGAACTAAATAGCTCTAAATAGCTATTATTTCGTTGTAAAGTGTTATATTGAAGGATGGCCGTTTTACGTTAGAGGCGCCTTTTAAACCTATTCACCCTACATGATAGTTTTTTTTTTGTTTCTTAAATTAATTTGGTCGTTTTGCAAAATGAGAGGTTATGTTAAACCAGCCATTTTTTTTTGGTTTTATTTTTAGTTATTTTATTTTTAACTTCTTTTGCCTGCATAGGACCATCAACAGCGTGCGATAAAGCGTTGCGCGATGACACTAATGATGATGGTTTTTTTTTCTGCCGGATAGCGTTAAGTGCAGGTTCATACACAGGGTCAAAGTACATGCATTTTTTTTCCAGGAAGATACGAATGAAATTGCGCGAAGGGATGAAAGAAGTTTGGCCATTAATGCACACAAAACTTTTCCATTTTATTGTCCAAATCTCATAACGAGATATCACAACTTTTTTGGTTTAATCAGTACTGCGCGATCTTGTTGGAATGCATTAAGTGCAACATGCCTGACGAGGTCAGTCTTCTGAAGTTGGATTTGTTCAGTTATAAATCATTTCCAAGCACCAGTTGTCATTCGTGGAAATTAAGAACTAAAAAAATATATAAGGGCATTTACACCAGTTTCGGGTACACTTTGAACGATCTTTGATCTACCGTCAACCAATTATTCTAGAAACATTATTGTTTAAAAGGTTATGATTCCAAAACCAATTTATGAAATTGTTTATTGTGTTCCAAACACATTACCGACACGGAAATAATCTCGAATTAGGTGGATCTGTCTCAACCATGAGCTTCACGCTACATTTTAGTAAAATGCAATAACCTACTTCTAGGAAAATGACGAAACTTATTAGTTGGTAAAATAAAGCAATCCTATCAAATAGCAGGAAATAAAAACTCCACGGGCAGGATTCGAACCAAGAACGATCCCTATATTCGTGTGGAGAAATATTGCACGTAGAAGTGTTTTTTTTTGAGGCATTGCTGAGAGCCCTTGATAAAAGAGACATGTTCACATTTCACACGGCCAGCCATTCTTACTCAGTTTTGAGTAGTTTTTTACTCACTTTCGTCATAAGTGGAGTCACTCAAATTTGAGTAAATGTAACTGGTATTGACAAGTCGACAGATCAAAAACATCGAGTCAAATCAGATGGATGTTTTCGATTTGTCGACTTGTCAATCGCAATTATATTTACTCAAATCTGATTGACTCCACTTTTGACGAAAGTGAGTCAAAAACGAGCAAAAACTGAGTTAAAATAGTTGGCCGTGCATGTTTAGTGTTCAAGATGGCGACGAATGAAAATGACGTGCGTGAACGAATTAATGTAAATCCTGACTTGTAAATACGAGAAATTACAAAAACATTGGATTGACTCAAGGTGAAACTGGAGGGAGTCCTTTCTCCATATGAACTTTAGGTTAGGTTAATTACCACTTCACGTTTTTGAGACAAACAGTCACGAAAAAACAAAACAAAACAACGTTCAAATTGCTAACCAATGGAGCTAACAATTCTTGAAAATTTCCCGCTCGTAGTCCTAATAGAATCTGAGATAGTCCTCTACTTCTCTGAGATAGAAAAATGCAAATTTAAAATAAATGATACTCCATCGTTAGCCATCGGATTTTGATGCGATTTTTATAAATAGATCAGAAAATTATCCTTGTTTGTGAATCTGCACTGGTTATTTAAAAAATGTCCATAATTTAGAATTCTATAGTGGGAGTACTGGGGCAAGTACCTGTCCAAGGATAGTGGACAAACAGATTCGGAACATGGCATGCGGCATATCAAACTTCATGACTCAGCAAAACTAGGTCATCAAAAGACATTTTGAGGATTTCTGATCATACTGGCCACTGAAGTTCTGTGCGGTTAGAATCCGGAAACACTTATTGTGTTGCAGTGGCATGGAAAGTGACCGCTGCAAGAATTCTTTTACAGCAGTTTGTTAACCTAGGCGCCTACTTTCTGTGGTATAAGTTTCACGGTGTTTTGTGCAGTGAGTTGAAAGTTATTCCAGATGGAAGCCGAGAGGAGAAAAAAAATCCCATGATAATCCAACGTGGTCCTCAATAAAAATCGCAAAACCGTTGAAAATCGCCAAATCAACCGTGTATGATGTGCTCAAACGTTTCAGGGAGCGTCGTAGTGGAACATATGACCGCAAGCTGAACCAGAAGGTGTTGAGAACCGCCAAAGCAAACCCTGGACTATCAGGTAATGAAATCGCACAAAAATACGCTGAAACTAAAGTTTCGTAACCAAAACTCGAGCTCGGAAATTGTACCATCAGGTTTTGACGAAGTACCAAGAATGCCTGCTCATCGAAGATGAAACCTACGTCAAAATGGATTTCGGACAGCTTCTTGGCGACGGCACGAGGAGACGTTCCTGCGAAGTTTAACTTTGCTTTTATGGACAAATTTGCCGAAAAAACTGATGATTTGGCAAGGGATATGCAGCTGCGGAGCAAAAACCAAAGTGTTCGTGACGAATAAGACGATGGACTCGAAACCAGGAAGAATGCCTCAAAAACCGCGAACTACCTTTCATTAAAGCCCATAAAGGTCCCGTGAAGTTTTGACCAGATTTGGCGAGTTGCCACTACAGCCGGGAAGTCATCCAGTGGTACCGCGATAATAACGGTGATATCATTGATAAAAACATAAATCCATCCAACTGCCCGCAGTTCCGGCCCGTCGAGAGATTTTGAGCAGTAATAAAGCGGAAGCTTAAGAAAAGTGTAAAAACGGCTCGGGACACGACTCAGATGAACAAAATGTGGCACAAATGTACCAAGAAAGTTGACTTCGGAGGTGTGCAGCGTTTGATGGGAGGAATAAAGAAGAAAGTACAAATTTTCATTAGAAACGAAGAGAAATGATTTATATTTTTATTAAAGAACTTGGCCTTAAAGAACAGTAACTTACCTTTGTTTTGATGTATTAAACTTATTTGTGCGTCAATCCGTTACCGAGATACAGATGATTTTATTATTCCGGATTCTAAACAGACATAGTTTTAAGTTTTTCATTCGCCCAAAAAATGAAACAAATCATTCAAATACCTCGACACACAAATAAAAGTCATTAACAATTGGACAAATTATTTGTATGGCTTTCATAGTACCAGATAAATACACTCTACCAAAATCTCGTGTAAATTTCTGTCCTTGAGACCGACACATGCAAGCGTCCTATAGCGCATAAGAATGTGTTGAAAGAGATGAGAAAATAAATTCAACTGAACACATCTTTTGTTGAATTGCGTATGTTTCAGTTACAGGAGACATAATTTTACACGAAATCTTTTTTACGTTCCCCGACTATTACATTCCCGGACTTTACGTTCCCGGATTATTTACAAACATGAATTAGGTCTCGTGTAACATTCATAATTTCTAAGTGTGTATAAACAAAAGGAATCGCTTATATATCTTTAGCAATAATCTGTCAATATATTACACTCAAAACGGGAACATTCAATTCCACTGTTAAAATTACTCAGCTGTAGAAAAGCAAGATTGAAAAAAAGGTGACACCTATTGTGATACACACTGTATATAATGCGACCATGTAATGGTTCCTCCAGAGGTTCCAAGAATGGATGACAGTGCACTACAATCCAGGACCTAGACGAAAACTGGAAACAATGTAGCTAAGTGACAAATTTACACTTATTAAGTAGTGTAAATAATGCGGCACAGCCAGCTTCAATTATCGAATGACTACCGTACTTTGGTCTAAGCGATGACTCTTGAAAATGAGATGTTGTAGTTGATTTTTGGTTCTGAAAAATGATTGAATTGAAACACTGATCTTTCATTTCAGAAATTGTTCAATGTGACCTCAATTTTCGTCGATGCACAGATAAAAAGAAACATTGAATTTTCTGCGTTATCTAATGCACATAAAGGAAACGCTAGATTTGGCAGAAATTAATGGGATATTTCGTGTAAATTCAAGACAGATATCGCCTGAATGTAGCCTGTTGTATGAAAGAATGCAAACATTGTTGTATGGCACATAAAAGATGGCAAACAATTTCGTTGTTTACGCTTCCTTTGGCTTGAAATTAAACGAGTGGAAATTTTACGCGCCTATTAAAATTCGTTATTTTTTTCTGTGTACCTACAACCGACTGCCAAAGTTCAATATCGTTTCAATGGGTTCTTTAGAAATTTAAAATATCATGCCAAAATTACCGATCTTCATAAGTATATAAGCATTTTGCCATTTATTTTCAGGTACAACGATATGTTTTGGTAAATTACACAGCTCGAAAAAGTAGTGTGAATTTCTGTTCATAAATGGAGCGTCGCAAAACATAAAAATGTGTATTATGCTGCATCGTGTACAGCTCTGGGACATTCCTTAAATTGCCGATAATATTGTATGCAAAAGCTCATCTCCGTTAGAATTATTTCATGCAGGTTGCTGCTTCGTGTGGAATGAAGTACGATTTAACATGCTCGGATATTTACATCACTATGAAAACTCAGATTTTTTTGTGTATAATTTTATGGCCACATTTAATTTCCTTTAAAACTAATTGTAAAAAGCAAAAAAATGAAGCACAGGTTGGCCTTAGTATTAGGAAGTTTAGATCTTAATCCTAGGAACCACCGCACAAAAAAAAAACATCACAAACTTAAACCTGTACCAATCGGTTTATCAATCCATTTTTCAATTCATCTTGTAAATTTCAGCAGTTTCCCGTTTGTGGAATATTAGGTCAGTTCCAACTGTGCATTGATTCCTAACGAACGCGCCACGGCACATCGTGCGATTCAGAAACGATTCGGATGAAATTCTATATGCAAACCTCGAGTAAATTTCAAACTGGCAGGAAATCGCAACCATTTCCATCGGAAAGTGCTTCATCATTGCACGGTCAAGGGAGGAAGTGATTCCAAATTAAATTACCGGTTCCCATCAATCGAGGACCCACCATGTCTTTTGCAATCCAAAGCAATCGCAACCGTTGCGTTGGCTAGTTGATGCACGAAATCTATAGGCGAATCATAACGAATCACCAAAAACCAGCTTTGGAATAATGAAGCGAGTGAAAAGGAACCCGAAAATCGTTTTTTTTTGCACATTGGTCCGTTCAGAGGCCATTATTGAAAAAATAAATTAATCCAAATATTTTTTGCTTTGATGGTATGGAATATTTAATCAAAAGTGTAGTATTTTTTGCTCCAATTGGTTATTTGAAGCCGTGTTCAATGTATTCGCACAAATTTGCACATTACAGGATTTTTCGTGCTACGGTGGTTAGAAGTATTTCCTTCAACAGTTATTTAATCTTTTTAAATTTAAATTTGCATATTCGTCTACTAAATTTTTTTGAAGCTCCTAAAATTATCTCGAGCAAAGCGGAAGCTGAAATTTTAAGGTTTGAGTGATCCTATGATTAGCAAATGTTATACATTTCGTTACACAAATTGCCTCGTCTTTCCTATGAAAAAAAAACCACCAACCTTTTTTATCAGTGGCTTCAACTGCATCCTCACCGTTGGTTTAGACCGGTCCAAATCGGCTCTCAAGCGTTTTTAAAAATTTGTTGTTAACCGTTATTAAAAATTACTTGTTTACCCAATAAAAACCATATTCTCACTTTGTGAGTGAACCCAATGGCATCCTTACCGTTCGTTTAAATAGGTTGACTATTGATACAAACCGGTCAAAATTGGAAATTGGTCTAATCTATATATAAATTACAAGAATTGATTAAGCGAATTCAGAACCATGCTGCTAAAGCAACCTTTTCATCTAACATCCCAGTGATTTCTCGTGGAAGCAAGTATCGCGATTTCCAATACAGTGAGTTTCACGTCAATACATTGCTACCTTTTCCCCTGCATTCGGGTGGAGCTGTCGCCGCTGTTGCCTTTGATCACCAGTTTCTCCACATTGTGGATATATGTTAGTCAGAAGAATCATCTGTTGGTTCTTTGTGAAATAACATCTGATCTGGCAATAACTGAGTAGCAACCTCGGGTGGTCAATCATGCTCATACTCATGCTTATAACTTACAATAGCTGAGTGAGTTGCATAACATTAATAGCTACTTCAGTGTTGTGAATATTAATACGTTGTAGAAATTGTTCTTGACTCCTCACTATATGCATACAATATAACTAGCAATTTTAACTTATCAGAGGGCTCACTAATTTTTGACATACCTCATCGGTCTACTTCATAAACACTTCCGGCAGACTACGGCCATTCATTTCACCTCAAGTCTGTTTGTTATATGTTCCCCACACAAAGCATTACGGAAGTACTGGAGCACAACTAAACTAGCTACGTTCGCTGTCAGTTCGGCCGCACGATGGAGCCATCAAAATTCCTTATTATGATGAAATAAACCAGCTTAGACTACCTCCACTTTCAGATCATTGCCTGCGGAAAAACGATTTCCAGTGTATGAGTTTTCGATGTTTTTGAGGTGTAATGTGCAATGGTCTTGTTTTTATAATATGTCAAAATGTAATAATAAAGAGTAACAGTTTCTTCAGCACTTGATGATAACAAGCGGTAGAATGGCCTCATAAGTACTTCTTATACAGATAACAAATTTCAGAACTCAACAAGCAGGTTGCGAATGACGCTGTGTTAATATACCCTACAGACTATCGACCCTGTTGAGGTGGTCTCTGGTGCATAAAGGCGCTGACCTGAGTTCGTTGAACTTCATATGAAGTTCCTGCTGGCTGAGTTCAAGCATCTGACTGTGGATCCAGGCAGTAGACCTGAAGGTACACCACTGCACTGCAAGTTTCAGCAACAATTTTCCACAAAACATTATGACATCGGACGATTCGATACGTTTCTCGAATGAACGATGCTGTCCAACCCCTCATCATCGTCGGTGGAATTAATTCTGGTATCCAGGACTACTGCTAGGCCACCACCACTCGTTGTTATGATATGATATTTTTGATCGAGACCTGGCTTCCATGGAAGGTAATCGTACATCTTTCATCCAACCATTCTCCTTGAATATTAAGTTTCCCGATTCGATAGAAATCCTAGCAATAGCAGAAATTCAACTGGAGGTGGTGTTCCGATTGCTGTGTGTTGAGTGAAAGCGAAAACAATTACTGAAGTTGTCTAGAGCAGATCTGAACTCCTGGATCGTTGTCTACTTATATGAGCTGTATACATTCCTAAATGACTTCATGAAAAACTCAACTCTCACCTTGAAACTTGCAGGGGTTACATAAAAACAGTTGCACAACGGACAATGTTAGCTTCCTCCAACTAGTTCAGATCGACGGTGACGAAATTAAGGCGGTAAACGAAATTGAGGCGGTAGACAAATTCGTGTGTACAGGCTTATTGATAACCGCCGATAACGACACCTGCAGAGAAATACAATGGCGCATTATGGCTGGCAATCGTGCTTACTTTAGACTCCGAAAGACATTGCTGTGGAGGACCAACGTGCCCTTGGTGTACTTGAATGGAAGTTGTTGCGTATGATCTACGGTGGCGTGCAGATGGAACAAGGAACGTAGAGGAAGCTAATGAACCACGAATTGCATCAGTTGCCGGGAGAACTTCTCAACGTGCAGCGCTAAAATTGGTTGACTAGGATGGGTTGGGCATGTCGTAAGAATCGTTTTCCACCTTCTTCCAGATTAACCACGTAGTAAATCAATACCACCGCAGCTTTGAAGTCAGTTTCATAAGTGCTCAAGACACTACTCTCTGTTTATTTATTTACATGGCATAACTTCACAATACTATAACATAGCCTGATACACAATATCCCTCTATATACCCGATTCGTGGCTGCTCCGCTCCAATCCCTTGGGCACCTTGTACCCCCTAGGTCTTGCTCCACCTGGTCTGACCATCTTGCTCGTTTCACACCACGTCGTCTTGTACCAACCGGATTCCCGTCCAACACAATTTTTGCAGAATAGATTCCCGGCATTCTCGCAACATGTCCTGCCCAGCGTATCTTTCCAGCTTTTGCCACCTTATGTATACTGGGTTCGCCGGCGAGTTGCGTGAGCTCATGGTTCATCCTTCGCCTCCATAGTCCGTCCTCATGTACTACACCAAAGATGGTTTTTAACACCCGTCGCTCAAAAATTCCGAGTGCTCGCAGGTCCTCTTCAAGCATTGTCCACGTCTCATGCCCGTAGAGAACAACTGGTCTCATTAGCGTTTTGTACAGGATGCACTTCGTACGGGAGCTAAGTCTGTTTGACCGTAGTTGCTTGTGAAGCCCATAGTAGGCACGACTTCCACTGATAATCCGCCTTCGGATCTCACGGCTTTTATCGTTCTCCGCAGTAACCAGTGAGCCGAGATTGACAAATTCATCGACTACCTCGAACTCATCGCCGTTGATTGTTACACTGCTGCCCAGTCGGGTCCTGTCGTGCTCGGTTTCGCCTGCCAGCATGCACTTCGTTTTGGACGTATTTATCTTCAACCTAATCTTCTCTGCTTCGCGCTTTAGTCTGGTGTACTGCTCTGCCACCGCCTCAAATGTTCTGCCGACAATATCCACGTCATCGGCAAAGCAGATAAATTAACCGGATCTGTTGAAAATCGTGCCTCGCATGTTGAACGCCGCTCGTCGCATAACACCTTCAAGAGCAATGTTGAACAGGAGGCAAGAGAGACCATCACCTTGACAAAGCCCCTGCGGGATTCGAATGAACCCGATAATCCATCCGATATCCTCACACAGCACTGGGTTCCATCCATCGTAGCCTTGATAAGTCGGGTCAGCCTCCCCGGAAAGCTGTTCTCGTCCATGATCTTCCATACACACATCTACTCTCCCAAGTATCAAAACATCCTGTGACAACCGTGGATATGTAGAGGTGTATTCGATCTTTAATTGCAACGGACGTCTAACTAACCATCCTACGTTTTCTCGATGAACAATAAAGACGTCCCCTGTGACGATATGGAGCAAATAAGGTATGGAACCTTGAAAACGTGTTCATAGAGAATGGCAGCAACTTCAACATGGTACGGATTTGGTTCTGTTCATTCTGTTTTGCCGAAGATTGTCAAATTTTAAGGATGTTTCATCAGCCATATACCAAATATGTTTAATAATGTTTCATATACCAAAACAGTTGAAGGTTACTGGAACACAAGAAAGGCCGTCATTATGGGATTTTAAATGTCATGGAATCATGGGATTTTAATTCACCACTGAATCAAAATCAAAAACACTACAAAGATTGACTAAAGCAAACATCCTAAAATTATTTGAATCCAACCCTTACGTATTATATCACCCTAGTATAGTAAAAAGATCCAATCAAACGGTATCACTCTATTGTAGTGATGAGAGCACAGATATGTAGAGAATGGAATTGAGCTCATTTCCAAAATATATCGTGGTTCACTTTAATGCTCAATTTTGTGAACCTATCTACAGAAGATAGAATCATTAAAAAATAGTAGATTACTATCAAATGAAGCTTCTACGGAGGAAGATATTCTCCAGATATCCAACGAAGTGCTTTTCCATTTCGTCTCTGAGGCCGGTAAAGCACTCCTCGTATTTCTTCATAAAAATGCTTCTAAGTGCTTTATTTTCGCGTTATTTTATCATCACCCTGGGTCCTTTTTCGTTGTACCATTCTGGGCAATGAGAGAGCGGACTCGCTTGCAAAAGTTGGCGCTATGGAAGGCGATTTTTATGATCGACAAATCGCCTTCAACAAATTTCCCATCCGTTAAATCCTTATAACCTTGAGATGGCCACGAGTAATCGGTTCCACCCCCCTAACTTTAGTTTGACGATAATTGATGTAACTTGGCTCTGTAAAGTTGATTCAATTGAACCTGAACAAATAAATGAAATGATTAAAAAAAGGGCCTATGCCCCTATGCCATATATTCACGAGCTATTAACTGTAGCATCTCTGATTGGTTCGGGAAGGCACGAGAAATTCTTATAATCCCTACCATTGTCGACATGAGTAGTGTAAACATTCTGGAAGAAGTCTGCGAATAAGTTACTGAAGCAGTCTGCAGCTAGTCAAGATAAACAATAAAGGTAGTTGGAATTAAATAGAAAATACTAATCTTTCTAGTTACATCTTTATCTTTTTTTTCAGGTTTATAGGTTTCTTGTTTTCTAATTTTTAGCTTGATTATTGTTCTCTAATACCACGCTGAAGCTTTAGGTTTGTTTGATTTTTTCCTTTGCTTGTAGATACTGTCGCCCCTAATGTCTCGTATATTAAGTGCTAGAATTTGTTCGCAGCTTGCTCTATGTTCAAATTACGAAGCAAATTTTGCCAATCTATAAAACTTAGCTTGTATTTGATAAGTTCGTATTTTTCTTGTCTAAAGTTCATAGGTTTTTCTAAAACCACCACGCAACTTCTTGCAAGTGTCATAAATATGAAGTATTCAATTGCGGTGTGAAATATTTGATTTTTCCATTGAGAATAGAGTGATTCCATTACGCAGAAATCATCGATCATATTAGAAAATAACGCCTAAATAATATATCTTCCTAATAATTAAAATCTTAATAATCTTAAAAGAGTTGTTTTGATTTATTACATGGTTTATCACCTAAACTTAAGGGTAAATTCACAGCCAACGGTAGCAACATTTGGGCAAATTCGGAACCACTGTGCGATCCTCCTGCTGCTGTCCACCGTCATTATGTGATTGGTCATTCATCTTATTATTTGTCGTAGTTTAGAGCGTGAACTCTGCGCCCTCACGTTAGTCCTACGAGGTCAGAATCATAATTGATTCTGAGTGCTTCCTTTCCCACTGTGGGCACTCACAAACAAGCACTGTACTACACTCAACGTATGAGCTTAAGCTCGGTTCTGCTGTTCCTTGTACCCCAGCTCTAGCAATCCGGTAGGTTCGGCATGAGTCGGATTGCAGCGCCAACTGCCACGCCATTTTTTTAGAATGCGAGAATCGAAATTCGCGGGTATGGCGCATTCGAAACAGGCGAACAATGAAATGGTTGACCTTCACCTCCCGGTGTCCAGGAGTTCGACGCGTGCGAAGCGCGCTGGAAGCATTAGATACAGAAACTTCATTTACCTTCTGTTCTTTATTTTTTTATTTATGAACTATTTCCTCAGTGGGTACCCAACTTCCATGCTCAGGTGTTCTTCTAAATTTGTTTTACAAACCGCTTACGAAGTTTAGGTGTGAGAAAGGAAGAACTTCATTTACGTAGTTTGCAGATTGAACGGACAGGAAATTTCGCGGTGGTTTAAATTTTTGCACACATAAATTTTGAAAGTCATGTACACATGTACGTACAGCAAGAGGGTATCACATCACATGCAGGATACAATAGTGCAAATAAAAATTGTAATACATACAACAAAAGAGAACCTCTGCTGGTGAATTCAATGCTGCCGCCACGGCTGAACCGCCTATTAGTGGAACAAATTGGGGCGCTTGTGTAGATTGGTTTCGTTTGATTTGAGTGGATTAGGAATTCTTGAGCTCGGATTAGAGCGTTTTGTCATATTTCTGACAGCGTTACATAGTGCATGTGTTGCAAAGAGAAGACGCAGATTCAAAGGATGTACGAAAGTTTATATACTTATTCAATTAATCAATGGCAATGAAACCAAATTTAGCATGTGTGAGTTTTTGAAGGCAAGAAAGGTTTCTATGGTAGCTTGAGAACCCTCCCCGTCCTAAAAGGGGTGGCTCCCATACAAATCAAACACAATATTCTGCATAACTTGGGAACTAATCAAGCAAACGGAACGAATATTTGTATGTGGTGGTTTTTGAAGACAAAAAATGATTCTATGTTGATTTGAGACCCCTCCCCTTTCTGAATGGGGAAGGATCCCATACAAATGAAACGAAAATCCTTGTTTAACTCGCGAACTTATCAGGGAAATGGAACCAAATTTGGAATGCGGAAGTTTTTGAAGGAGAGAAATGTTACCATGGTGATTGGAGACTCTTCGGCCATATTAGAAGGGGGGGGGGGAGGGGGTGCTCTCAAACAACTGGACCACACATTTCTGCATAACTCGAGAACAAATAAAGCAAATGGAACGTTTCTGAAGAAGATAAATGTTTCTAAGGTGGTTCTGACTCCTTCGCCATCTGGAAGGGAGGAGGAGGGGCTTCCATACAAATGAACAGAAATTTCTGCATTACTCGGGAACTAATCAAGCAAATGGAACCAAATTTGGAATGTGGAGGTTTTTGGAGGCAAGAAATGTTTCTATGGTAGTTCAAGACCCCTTCCCCTGTTGAAGTGGAAAGGGGGGGGGGGGGGGCTATCATACAAATGAAACACAAATTTCTGCATAACTTGAGAACTATTCGAGCAAATGAAACCACATTTGGCATGTTGTTTTTATATATATTAAAATCTGTCTGTCTTACCGATCGGCGTGAAAATGTGTATGCAGAGGTTTTTAGGGCTTGGGAAGGTTCTTATGGTTGTTTGAGACCCTTTCCCTCTTCTGGAAGGGAGGAGGGCTCTCATACAAATGAAACACAAATTTCTGCATATCTCGAGAACAAATCATACAAATGGAACCAAAGTTGGCGTGCGGGGTTTTTTGAATGCAAGAAATGTTTCTATGGAGATTCCAAACACAAATTTCAACCAAACATGAAAAATATCCAGATAATTAAAACACAAACTGTGTATTTCTCGGGTGAGAAGAATGTTCTGATAAAAGCTTGAACCCCTTCTTAATAAAAAAAAACTTTTTCGAGAAAAACAACAATTGTTCATTTATTTAGTTGCAGACGTAGCAACGCTCACACTGCACACTGTTGCCAAGGGCGTAAAAACGTGATCGAAATTGTTTTGACCCCGAAAACAACGTTTTTTACTATAGTTTCTTTTGCAAAGTTTTGTCATAAATTATTCTCCATCTTATGATGATAAAAATTTTGGTGATTTATCTCCCTAGTAGTGAGAAAAAAATTTTTTTTTTTAATTATTGCAAATAAAAATAAACTTTATTCGGCAAAGTTATAGCCCACTTAATACAAAACAACTTTGCTGAAGCTCACATATGCCTATCTATTGGTTTTAATGTGAATTTGAGGAGTTTTCTATTGAACATCCCTTAAATTCAGTTTTTTGAATATAACATCTCATGGAGATTTTCTACAAGTTTTAAATATTCAACACTTTTGTTTATCATATAAAAACACACAAATTTGCTGGAAATAGTATAATTTTATCTCTTATAGTTTTTGAGATATTTAGGGTCTTATTTGAAAAAATGTACTTTTTCAGTGCCAAAAATCATAGTAATCTGCAAATTTCTGCAAACGAAACTATTTGCATATGAAAGTATGAATCAGTCATTGTTAAATCCAGATACAACCGCTCGTCTCTCGCTGTCCCTTGGGGGCCAAAGCCAATGTTCTTAGAACCACTACATGACTTTACTAGGAACGAACAGGTTCATTTCTCTTAACATATTTGATAGCATTACGTTTCAAAAGATAGGCTATTGATGGTAATACTACATATAATTTAAAAAAAAATTGACCGTGATAAAACTTTAAATAAAGAACTTCTTTTTTCTTTTTTGCTGTTTTAACGGGCTTTTAACCGCGGTGGTCATTTGTCCCGGATAATAAAGAGCAGGCGCATAAAATTCAAATCCATTGGTTTCCTTGGCAACGCAGTGTAATCAAGCAATCACGCATGGTACATATATATAAAAGCTGCGTGCGTTTGTTGAGACATTCTTTCGACGTATTTTGGAAACAGTGGACGAGTTATAAGCATTAGCGAACGTACCAGCAGCTGCAGTTGAGGCAGCAGGAGTAGTATTGTATCAGTTTCTTGAAGTTTAACTGTAGCTGGAAGCTATCGTACAAAGAATTTTGAAGAAAAACTGTTTAAAACATTACCGAACCATGGCATCTTCAATTGAAGGTAAGTTTCCATGTTCATATCATTGCTGCAATATCAAATCTCAGATGAAAACATATTATAATACAGGTGAATTGAAGAACTGCGATTTATTTCTGGTGTGGAGATCAGTTCATGGTGATCTAAAGTTGAAGGCTGATCTAATCACACATGAGATAATGGTTCATTATGCTCTTGACGATGTTGAAGACACACGATCAGAAATTCAGAAATGTGCGTATAATCTGAGCAAATATTTCAGTAAACTCTGGGAAAAATATCACCGGAAGGAGAAAAGTGTTTTGAAGCATGAGTACTTCAGTAAGGTTTTTGTTTTACCACAATCTGTAGTAATCAAGCTTCCGTCGACGAGCAGTGAGAGAGGAAGAAAAAAGATCCCGTTTAGCGAGAGTTCAGATTGCGTAAAGAGACGTAAAACTGCATAGCTACGAACAGATCATAGCGCAGATGAATTGACATTTGCGTCTGCGATGAAGCTTCGTGAAGAAGGCAAAAGGGCTGAAGCTACAATAATAACAATTGCTACTCAATCGACACCTACTCGAGCAACACGGATGTTGACATCTGTGAGAAGTATACCTCCAGCTACTTGTATTTCGTATTCTTCAGAGGAAGCATTGGCTTTGATTTGCGATACTCAGCTCACCGTAGCACAGTATACGAAGTTACGTCTGGAAGCCAAAAGTCGTAACGCCAATTTGTATCCCGCATACAAGAAAATTTTGGATGCTAAACGTAGTTGCTATCCTGAAAAGAATTCAATTACGATTACTGAAACCAACATGGAAATAAAACTGCAAGCACTTCTTGACCATACTGTTGAGCGGATCATTCTTACCAAAGAAAAGATAATCACCAACTTTTCAGATGAAGATTTACAGAATCTACTCTTTACAGTAAAATACGGATATGACGGCAGTGGTGATCACGCAGAATATAAGCAAATATTTTCAAATGACGATGGTACCGCATCGGATAGCCACATTTTCGCGACATCTATTGTACCAATCAACATTGTGGTTGGTGAAAAAATTCTGTTCGAGAATCCCCGGCCTTCGTCTACAAGATTTTGCAGGCCATTGCACTTGCAGTTTGCCAAAGAGACCGCACTTCTTATTGCTGCGGAAAAGGCTAGTTTAGATAGTCAGATAGCTGAACTTCAACCGGTGACTGTAGAGTGTTTTGATCGATCCGCTCTGGTAAAATTTAAGATGCTCATGACGATGGTAGACGGCAAAGTGTGTAATGCTGTCACATCAACATCGTCCCAACAATGCTATATTTGTGGAGCAACACCCTCACCAATGAATAATTTGAGCACAGTGCGAAAAAGAGAAGAAAACGAGGAAGCATTTCAGTTTGGTTTATCGATACTTCATGCTTATATTCGGTTTTTCGAATACCTGTTGCACTTATCATACCGCCTTGAAATAAAAAAGTGGCAAATAAGGACAGCGGGACACAAACAAATCATGTTAGATAAGAAGAAATACGTCCAATCTAGATTCAAAACAGAAATCGGTCTAATTGTTGATAAGCCTCGCTCCGGTGGATGTGGCAACAGCAATGACGGAAACACTACCAGACTTTTTTTTTTCAAAATTGGGAGCAGTCAGCGGAGATCACAGGAATCAATCGTGAAGCTATATACCGTTGCAAAATCATTCTTGAAACATTAGTATCAGGTAATGAGAAAAAATATATAGTTTATGTTCCATTATTAACATTGTAATGCATTATTTTCAGGATGTGAAATAGACTGCAAGAAATTCGAAGAATATGCATTGGAAACTGCCCATCTGCTGGTTAATTTGTATGATTGGTATCCAATGACAGCATCAGTGCATACAATTCTTATCCACGGCGCCAAAGTGATATCTTCATTTCTTGTTCCTATTGGTCAATTGTCGGAAGAGGCTCAGGAGTCCCGAAACAAAGACATCCGCAGATATCGAGAGGATCATACCAGGAAATTTTCAAGGTTGGAAACTAACAGGGATCTTTTACACCGATTGTTAGAAACATCTGATCATTTGATTTCGAGCATAAGAGGGTTCGGAAAGAAAAAGGAAACATTGTTGTCAAGGGATGCGAAAAATCTTTTGGTCAAATGCGATGACAACACTACTGATGAAAGCGATAGTAGCGATGATGACGATCAACAGTGAAATACTTGATTTATGTTTAAATGCTTTGATAAAAATTATATCACTAAATAAAGGCTGAACCATTTGTTTTGTACTTTTTTGACAATGCTGGGAATCTTTTTTGACGGAAAACAGCTTCAAAATTAAAAAAAAATAGCATAGCTGAGGTTATGTAGTGGTTCTAAGAACATTGGCTTTGGCCCCCAAGGGACAGCAAGAGACGAGCGGTTGTACCTAGATTTAACAATGACTGATTCACACTTTCATATGCAAATAGTTTCGTTTGCAGAAATTTGCAGATTACTATGATTTTTGACACTGAAAAAGAACATTTTTTCAAATAAAACCCTAAATATCTCAAAAACTATAAGAGATAAAATTATACTATATTCAGCAAATTTGTGTGTTTTTATATGATAAACAAAAGTGTTGAATATTTAAAACTTGTAGAAAATCTCCATGAGATGTTATATTCAAAAAACTGAATTTAAGGGATGTTCAATATAAAACTCCTCAAATTCACATTAAAACCAATAGATAGGCATATGTGAGCTTCAGCAAAGTTGTTTTGTATTAAGTGGGCTATAACTTTGCCGAATAAAGTTTATTTTTATTTGCAATAATTAAAAAAAAAAAAATTTTTTTCTCACTACTAGGGAGATAAATCACCAAAATTTTTATCATCATAAGATGGAGAATAATTTATGACAAAACTTTGCAGAAGAAACTATAGCAAAAAAACGATGTTTTCGGGGTCAAAACAATTTCGATCACGTTTTTACGCCTTTGGCAACACTGTGCACCGGGGTCAACTAGTCTATAAATATAAAAATGGATTTCTGTCTGTCTGTATGTCTGAACCTAATAGACTCGAAAACTACTGAACCGATCGGCGTGAAATTTTTTATACAGGGATTTTTGGGGCCGGAAAAGGTTTTCATGATAGTTAAAGACCCCTCCCTTCTCTGGAAAGGGGTGCTCCCATACAAATGAAACACTAATGTCTACATAACTCGAGAACTAATCAAGCAAAAGAAACCAAATTTCGCATGTGTGCGTTTTTGAAGGCAAGACAGGTTTCCATGATAGCTTCAGAACCATCCCCGTCCTAGAAGGAGCTCCCATACAAATAAAACTCAATATTCTGCATAACTCGGGAGCTAATCAAGCAAACGGAACGAAATTTAGCATGTGATGGTTTTTGAAGACAAAAAAAATTTTATGCTGATTTGAGACCCCTCCCCTTTCTGAAGGGTGGGGGCTCCCATACAAATGAAGCACAAATATATGCCTAGCTCGAGAACAAATCAAGAAAATTGAACCAAATTTGGCATATGGAGGTTTTTAAAGGAGAAAAATGTTTCTATCATGATTTGATACCCCTCCGCCTTCTCCGAGTGGAGGAGGGGGATCTCTCATACAAATGAAACACAAACTTTTGCATAAGTCGAGAACTAATTAAGCAAATGAAACCAAATTTGGCATATGGAGGTTTTTGAAGGAAAGAAATGTTTCTATGGTGATTTGAGATTCTTCCGCCTTCTGAAGGGGGGGCTTTAAAACAAATGAAACACAAATTTCTGCATAATGGAATCAAATTTGGCATGTGAATTTTTTTATTCCTATGGTGGTTTAAGACCCTCCGCCCTCTGAATGGGGGGGGGGGCTCCCATAGAAACTAAACGCAAATTGCTGAATAACTCGAGAACTAATTTGATGGTTTGAGACTTCTCTGCCCTCTGAAAGGGGGCAAATGACAAATAAAACGCAAATTTCTGCATATTTCGAGAGCTATTCAAGTAAATGAAACCACATTTAGAATGTGGGGGTTATTGGACGCAGGGTTTTTATATATATTTAAATGAATTTCTGCCTGACTTTCTGTCTGACCGATCGGAGTGAAAATAATCAGAAAGAAATTTGCACTCTCGCATTGACAAGTTATAAAGAAGCGTCAAAGGGTAGATTAGAACGTCACATCATCTTTATACACGAAGACATACCAGGTGATATGGAGTATTTTACAATGTTGATGGCAGATTTGGTGTGTTGGAAAGTAACATGCATAAAGTTCTGTCCAGTTAGAATCCGGAATCATTTATTGTGTTGCAGCGGAAAGCAACCGCTGCAATAATTCTTTTTCAGCGGTTTGTTGGCCTATTCGCCCACTTTCTCTGGTATAAACGGTGTGTCGTGCAGTGTGTCAAAAGTTATTCCAGATGGAAGCCAAGGAGAGAAAAAATTCTGCACACCCACGTTGATAATCCAGCGTAGTCCGCAATAAAAATCGAAAAAACCTTGAAAATCACCAAAGCAACCGTTTATGATGTGCTCAAACGTTTCAGGGAGCAAAAGAGCGTGGATCGAGTGCCTCAAGGTAAGCGTCGTAGTGGAACATATGACCACTAGCTGAGCCAGAAGGTGTTGAGAACCGTCAGAGCAAACCCTGGACTGTCAGATGATGGACTCGTACAAAATTCGCTGCTGCTCGCAGTACCGTTTAAAGAATCCGTTTGCGAGCAGGATATCGTTCTTATCGAGCCAGCAAGCAACTAAACAGAACGTTGAAGCAAAGTATCGTCACGAAAACTCGAGCTCGAAAATTGTACCAGCAGGTTTTGACGAAGCACCAAGGATGCCTGCTCATCGACGATGAAACCTACGTCAAAATGGATTTCGGACAGCTTCATTGCCAAAAATTCTACATGGCAACGGCACGAGGAGATGATCCTTCGAAGTTTAAGTTTGCTTTTATGGACAAATTTACCAAAAAACTGATGATTTGGCACGGGATATGCAGCTGCGGAGCAAAGACCAAAGTGTATGTGACGAATAAGACGATGGACTCGATGCTGTACAAGGAAAAATGCCTCAAAAACCGCGTACCACCTTTCATTAAAGCCCATAAAGGTCCCGTGAAGTTTTGGCCAGATTTGGCGAGTTGCCACTATAGCCGGGAAGTCATCCAGTGGTAACGCGATAATATCTACCCAACTGCCCGCAGTTCCGGCCCATCGAGAGATTTTGGGCAATAATGAAGCGAAAGCTTAAGAAAAGTGGAAAAACGGCTCGGGACGCGTCTCAGAGAACCAAAATATAGAACAAATGTGCCAAGGAAGTTGACTCCGGAGGATCTGGAGTTGACTCCGGACTCCGTTTGATTGGGAGGAATAAAGAAGAAAGTGCGAATTTTCATTAGAAACGAGGAGAAATGATATTGGTATTTTTTCCACAAGGATCAGTGAATTACCTTTGTTTTAATATATTAAACTTGTTTTTACGTTAATCTGTTACTGAGATACAGATTATTTTATTATTCCGTATTCTAAATGGACATCGCTTAAGATGGCGGGCTCTTCACTCCGCCCATTGGAGCATCCTCAAGTGAGATAGCTCGCTTTTTTCTTCGAATTGTTTCTTGTTTTTGGAAGGAGCTTGTTTTAAATCCCGTGAATACGTATAAGTGATGTTGCCTATCGATCCACCCAACCCGTTGTTGTGCCTTCATACAATGGCATGATGAGGGCAAGCAGTGGTTATTAAAGCATATGCAAACAGGACAATCAGTGGTTATTAAAGCTTGATCAAGTCAAGCAGAGAGGCGAATCTTTTGCTGATAGACTAAGTTTCCATGCTACAATGAACGGTAGGCCACATAATATAATCATCATTTAAAATATACACAGATAAAAAGAAACATTGAATTATAATGCACATCAAGGGAATGCTAGATTAGTCAGAAAATAATGGGATAAGTAATGTAAATTTAAGCCAGATAACGCCTGAATCTATCCTGTTGTCAACAAGACTACAGAACAATGTTTTATATCGCATGAAAGATTGTAAAAAAATCCGTTGTTTACGCCTCCGATGACTTGGAATTAAGCGAGGGTAGATTTTACCCGCATTCATTATTTTTTTCTGTGTATTTCTATAGTAACAAGTCCGGAGGCTCTATCTGGAAATGTAAAAAAACAAATTTGGTCTCGACTTTTTCTCTCGAAATGTTGACATCCATGCAAACAATCTGCATAACATAATTATCAGAGTTTTCTATACCGGTTGGTGTCCATACATACACTACTTATCTCTGTTCTAAGAAGTGAGGAATCGTTTTGTCTTTTGTTCAAGATTTTTTTACTCTCTTGTTCTGTAATAACGAGCATTTGAGTTTTTATGATTTGGAAAGTCATTTTAGGGCCACACTATGGAAAACAATGAACATGTTTGTCTTTTTCAGGGAGCTAGTTTCTTTTCACACAGTTCAATTCGACTCTTACTGTTGTCATAAATCGGCATTCGAGCGTTATTAATACCATTTTTTACCCTTCTTACATCAATAGAAGGGTATTAAGATCGCTTGAAAACTCGACTTTTTATCCGAGGCCCACAGGGCCGAGTGTCATATACCATTCGACTCAGCTCGACGAACTGAGCACATATCTGTGTGTGTGTGTGTGTGTGTGTGTGTGTGTGTGTGTGTGTGTGTGTGTGTGTGTGTGTGTGTGTGTGTGTGTGTGTGTGTGTTACAAATAATGTCACATCGGTTTCTCAGCCATTTGTGAACCGATTTCAGTTCTGTTGAAGGCAAATGGAGGCTACAAGATTCTCAAAGAACGCTATTGTTTTTTTTTTCTTTCGGACATTTCGTTACGAAGATATGAACGAAACAGTAACAGTACTTGACGGCCTATTATAATAGTAATCAAACAGTTTAGTCTCCGATTACATACTGAGCTATTTGTGTACCGATTTTAGTTTTGTTGGTGCCAAATCAAAGTTAAGAAATCTTAAAATAACTGGTCAAAATTTCATTATGATTGCATAATCTTTCATGGAGATATGACCAAAACAATACTTAAGAGCACATAATTGTGAGATGAAAATATACTCGTTGCAGTGCAAAACCAAACAAGGCCAATCACACCAATCGATGCCGTTTGCATTCTATTGTGTCGCATCTGGTGCCTTGTATAGCACATACAGCGGACTAGCCACACTATGCGACTCTATAGAATTTGAGCAGCAACGATTGGCTCGAGCGGTCTGGTTTTGAACTGCAACGAGTATATTCGAAAATTACACAAAGTCTCCATCTATGACTACACAATTTTCAACGAACATGTACTTATTAAGCATCTTGAATTCATATTGATAATCAAAATTGATGCTTAGGATTGTCTAACAATTCATTCTGTGGATTAAATTTACGAAATTTCTAATATATGTGTAATTTCTTCTTTTATATAATAGGTCGTTAAATACTTTAAATCTCAATATTTTAATCACTTCGATAACCAATATGTTCAGGATTGACAAATAGTTCAGGTAAAAGGGTGGGCACGTCTTAAGAGCAGTAGTAACTGCTGCAAGCTGAAATTTATTCTTAATTAAATTACTGACGAAATACAAAGGCTTGCAGACTTACATAATCGTGTTCCTTTCCAATTTGAGGTCCGAAACTGTCTTCTGACTACCGCTGAATACCCGGTATTATTTCTGTCCTACCGAATGTATAAATCAGTATACCTACTATCTCCACTATTTCAAGTTTACTCATTTTAAACTTCGTTTCACAGTAATTATTTGTGTAATGCTGCACTTAAAAAAACCAATCGGTGATAATAGATTTAAGTTATAATAATATTAGGAAATTTAGTTTCAAATTCATCTTTCGCTACAGGTTTATCTCACACTGTCTAGTTTAAATTCACTTAGCTTTAGGAACAAATTCAAGGCGAATCATAAACTCAACTTTTAATTTATTTACTAATCAATCAATCGAATGTCTATATAGTGCACTTCACAATTCTTACATTTATGCTCCATGTGACAGTTGGCCACGCTATTTCACTGACGTCTATACTGTTTGTCCAATTGACGTTTATGTATCGGGCGGTACTGAACTCACCCTGACATTGCGGTACTAAACTCATTGCACAGTGGTCCTGCAACAGGAGGCGTAAACAACGAAGTTGTACGCAAGCTTCCATGCACCATACAACAATGTTTGCAATCTGTCATACAACAGGCTACATGCAGGCGTTATCTGACCTCAATTTACATGAAATATCCCATTAATTTCTGCCAAATCTAGCATTCCCTTTATATGCATTAGAAAACGAATAAAATTATTTTTTTCTTTTTATCAGTGTATTTCTGCATCTCCTAATAATCAATTTAATGGAAAATACTCTGAGAACAAACATAAACAAGAATTCAGCGTAAAGTTTACTAAAAATGAACCTTGCTGCCAAGCCAACCCTTTTATCCAACATCGCAGTGATTTCTGAAACTAAAGACTGTATTCGATGAAATTTGGACACATGCAATTGTTCGTAACTTTTTAGCGTGTGGGTAAAAATTATTGAAATTTTAACTGAATGTATTTCATTGTGTTGTGTCAATTGTGTAATGAGTTTCGTGAAAATCGGTCGAGTGATTTCAGTGATGGCTTCGAATGAAGAAATAGTGCGCCAACAAATTTTGGGCACTCACTTCGAAAACCCAAACGCTTCTCATCGATGGATCGGAAAACAGCTCGGAATCGAACATTCAATCGTATCTCATGTGATCAAAACGTTCAAGGACCATAAGACAACCACGCGGAATAATGGTAGTGGCAAAAAAACGTGGCACATCAAATCCGGAGAAGGCCAGGATGGTATTGAACCAATTTAAGCGTTATCCCAACATTTCGATCAGGGATGTTGCGAAAAAGGCGAAAGTTTCAGTTTGTTTTGTGCAGAAAACAATGAAACGTTCTGGACTACATGTGTACAAGGTCCAGAAGACACCAAACCGGAGCGATAAACAGAACTCGGTGGCCAAAACTCGTGCAAGAAAACTGTACACGGAGTGGCTCACAAAACCGTTCTGCATTGTGATGGACGATGAGACCTACATTAAAGCCGACACCAAACAAATGCCAGGACAGGAACAGGACAGGAACACTACGTCGCCACCTTTAAGTTGGTCATTCCGGAGAGTGTAGGGCAGAAGAAACTGTCGAAATTCGCCAAAAAATTCCTTGTCTGGCAAGCGATCTGCGGATGTGGCAAAATGAGTCAGCCCTTCATCACCTCTGGGACCGTCAACGGACAAATCTACAAGGACGAATGCCTCCAAAAACGACTTCTGCCCTTCTTGAGATCTCACGATGGCTCGACACTGTTTTGGCCGGATTTGGCATCTTGCCACTATGCCCGGCCCGTCTTAGACTAAGATAATAATGTAGTTTTTGTACCAAAAGACGTCGACCCTCCAAACACTCCGGAACTTCGCTCAATTGAAAAATTTTGGGCAATCATGAAGGCAAAACTCGTTAAAACTCCAAAACTGATAGAAAATGATCTTGAACTAAAGAAAGTGTGGTTAAAAGTAAGTAAGCAAGTCGGTCCTATCATTGCCCAAAATTTGATGAAAGGGGTCAAGGCATAGGTGCGGGCATTTGGGTTGGGAGAAGAGGTTCAATAAACCAATGATGTCAAAACTTAACCATTTAGTAGTACTTTATTTCCAACAAGTTTTAAAAGAATCGGGCTCAAGGAAAATTTTTGGTGACCTATTTTGTGTGTCCAAATTTCATCGAATACAGTCTTTATGCTGGAGCTGGTTGAGTTAGATTCCTGATCCCTGAAATAGGCCTGATCTAGGAACTATTCGTAAAGGAAAATTTCTCGACTCCCTGTGTCGATGACTACTCGTCGAAACAATCATACTTTTGCATAAATAATATTGTTCAATGCCAGCTGTCAACTGATCACCGCATCAATAAGCTGCTTCTGCTAAGCAGTAAGCGAAAAATGCCAAGAAAAGAGGAAGTCTTTCTTGAGCATTAAGTTCGATCCCGGAAATCAGCTAATGGTGATGAGCAATAAGCTTCGAATGCCAAAAAAAGGTTGCGAATTCATTTACAACACTGCATTAAAACCGGGGCAATAAGCTAATTTGCTACAAGCAACAAGCTTGAAATGTCGATTAAGTACTAAAAGCCGACCCGTACTAAAATGCTCGATTTAAAATAAAGGTCTCCATAATCGACACCCAACGAAGTTTCTATTAAAACGATCATAAATCTTTGCTCATGAAATGAAGGTATGTTCGCTATTGTTCCCGCGGTCGGTCGTCTCGGAGAGTTCAACCGCCCATCTTAATTTATCGTGCGCATTCCCATGACATGGCACCCAACAGCGCAATATGCACATAAACTCTCCACCTGTGTGCCAAGTGCTCTCCCTGCACGCGCTGCTATTGACCAGGTTGGCGCCTTAATTGGATGCAAACCCTTGCTGAAGGTTGCAGCAGAACACAGGACTGGTATAATCGAGCAAGCAAGTAAGCAACAGAGCCAACAGTGAAGGGCGGACTTCTTGGCCTGAGCTGCACACGTAATAAAAGAGTAACGAGCCGACCGACCGCCGTCAGAAAGTTGCCGAAATGCGATAGTCATTTGCGGATATTTTATAATAGAATTTTAATGACACTTACCTTGGGTCTGACCGGACAGTTGTCCGTGGTTGTGATGATGGTGGTTCATACAGTCCAGAAAGGTGAGCAGTGGCATTGCACTTTGCTGTCTGGAAAAAGACGAATAAAACGAGGAAAGGGATATATATCATTGAATTAAAGCGAATTCCTGCGATCAGTCCGGATATTTGATTAATTAGTACAAGTTTTGTGTTGCGTCGCCCATTTGCTGCAACTCAGTTGATGATCATAATGATTGATGGCTGCTGGAATGCTCATCGTTCCAATGGACATTCCCCAAGTGATGCTACTTGGCACCCGGGCACGATAGCAGACGGTAGCTTGTTTTTTAAGGAATTAACTGATATGGATTCTTGTGCAACAATTTTACTTAATGATAGTTAAGGTTGTTGTGCCGCGTTCAACCACTCAAATGCAATTATGAGTGAGTTGGTGGAAATAACATTGCAGGAGAAATTTATGATGAGGAAACTGTTTTGAAACTTTGTTTGTCCTTCTGAACGCATTGAGTCAAACGTATACCATATAATTTATACATGTTTTTGCTTGCAATTTTGACTATGAATCTTAGAATATTTTGAGGTTAAATGATTTAATTATAGAACAGAGCCATTTTATTTGCGGGGACTTTTGAATTAAAAATAATAGACTTTTATCTCTTAAATACTGGTACACTCCTAAGTCCTCGTAAATCCAATAATTTACGTGAAAAAAATAAACAAACATTCTATAATTTTGAACACATAGAATGGATATTAGTTTTATGAGAACCTACTCAGCTTTCTTTTGTCTAAATCAATTTTTATCTTTTTATGATATGATGTTGTTTTGAGAAGGAAATAATTTCTCATCACCATGAGGCTCTAGGAGTAGACAGCAATTTTTTGCTAGAACAAAGTTGTTAAGAGAAAGTATTGATAGTTCCGTTAGCGCACGGCAGGCAGTGAAAATTGAATAGAAGTAGTTTGAAATTGAGCGGAGGGCATTGTGAGGTAGTATTTCGAAACAGGCACACAATCTTTTGCCAAGCATCCCCATGCGGAGTAGGTCAAGGCATGAACGAATGCACCACCTTGACTGGCAAAAGAAAGTGCGCTTGATCGTGCTCATATACTACCGATAGCTTAAATAGTTCTAACGAACTGTCTATTCGTACTCCCAAATCCCCTACATGGGAGAGAAACTATCTCTCGCTCATTTGGGTTTATTTTTTGCATACGATGTTAGGTGAAGCAAAAGTCGTATGCCAAAAATAAACACAAACTACAAAACGACATCATCACAGATCGTTACCCCGCGTATGGGAGAATACAAAGAAAGACTATATCAGTTCTTATGATAGTAAAAAGACAAAACTTTCATTTGCCATCATAATTCACGGCAAAAGTAGACTTGAAATGACAAAAAATTACACAGAAACATCAGCGTTCCAAAAACTGAAACCATACCGTGAACTATTGTACCGTTTCAGGATATTTACCTAAAAACGTAATCTTATTCCTGATAACGTGATTCAATTCACGGTGTATTTTTGCTTGTTCTCGAAATCTTGACTGTAGCTCACGGATTTTTTTCTATGTACGAGACTAACAACAAAAAAAAACTCTTAACGCATTTCTCAATAACCGTAATGCAGAGCGCTTCGACAACTTCAATAAAGTTCATTGAAGTAACTTGGTCTATTATTTTCTTCAAGATAGAAATTCTCATACTAAATGTCTTGTTTTAGGTTGAAAAAGAATTTATCATTAGGAGTTCAAATTCTTTTCTAATATACACCTTATCATTTCAAGTAACAACCTTTCATGGTTTGTGTTATATTTTTTTGAAATACATTTATCGATGAAAAAAAAATCACTAAGTTAATCAACTTACGGGCTAAGTTGAATGTCTGCTAAATGTAGACAGCGGTTTAAAATCCTAATTATTATCATTTGAAAAATTATTTACAATGATGTAAAATATTTGTTCAGAAACATTTTAGGATGCTGCTAGTAATTTTCTGAAAAGCTTTAAATAAAATGTTGAGGACAGTTTAACAATACCGGGAAAAAAATTAAAAAACAATTATTCCAACTATTGACTGAAATATCTGATGTAATCATGTTCCTGAGGACCGTTGTACCATGAAACGGGATTACATTGATCACTTTTCTCAATCTTTTATTTTAAAATTTCCTCTTCAACGACTAGCTTTGAATGATTGATGATTTTCAGCACCTCAAATGCCTTGAAAATAAAGTTCTAGAAAAGTTGCTCGACAACTTATTTAAAACGAAGTATTTTTTTTTGTAAACAAAGATAGGATGTAAGATTCAAACGTGAATTTCTTAAAACTCTCTTATTGAAGATCTCTATCACAAGAAATTTTCCACGCATTAACTTAAAATGCAATCAAAACAGTTAATGGAATCCTGTAATAAAACAGTCATTGCTGTAAAGCCTGTCCACGTTAAATTTTGGACTATTATTCTGGAGTCCAAAATAGCAGCAATAAAAAATTACACTTACTTCAACAAAACCGATTGTTTATTTCACAATAATAGAATTATATCTACATTACAAACAATTGATTAAGATGATAATCCATCTTTCTGTTAAACTCTCAAACTTTATGTGGAACACCCGTCATCAGGTTCCGCACGGTATTCTCAGATATGCCCGCCGTGCCGTTTCTCCATCCTCTCTTGAAATCATCGGTTTGTTTGTTTTCTCATTTATTTTCTTCTTAGTTTCGAAGAGTTTCCGCTTGGCAAGAGCCCAGTATTTCTCTATTGGGTGAATTTCTGTTTGATGGATTGGCTTTTTTGGCACGTATTTGACCTTTTGTACCCATCTACTATTCCAGGACGGATTTCGCATAGTGACAAGAGGCTAAAACAGAGCTGAAGAGTCGTAGCTTCTGATAAACGGCAGCAACCGCTTTTGCAGACATTCTTTCTCGTACACATCCTTACTGATAGTGCCGGTAGAGACGTTTTCTTCTTCTTTTTAGCATTTCAAGCTTATTGCTTTCACAATTAGCTTATTGCTTGCTCACAACTTAGTGTTCTAAATGCACTTCCACAGTTATTAATTGAGAGCTTTCGATGCCAGTTACCATTTTTGCATTAGTATGATTGTGTGGCAAGTACAATCATACGCTATGCCCAGGGAGTCGAGAAGTTTTCCTTAACGAAAAATTCCTAGACCAGACCGGGAATCGAACCCAGCCACCTCCAGCATGGTGTTGCTTTGTAGCTGCGCCTTTACTGAGTGAGCTAAGGGAGCACCCTAAAGACGTTCTCTTTAGATTTTCGACCACAACTACATATAGCCTGCCAAAACAAATTTTCTTCTTTGAGAATTTGGACATCTTCATTGTCCGGAAATGTTCGACAATGGCGTTCCTTTGCATTGCGGTGTGAAAAGCCAGACCCGGAAGCTGTTTAAATTCTTCGAGCTCGTATGTTTAGTCGTCTATTATGATACAAGAAAATGTTTGCAAAAAATTGGCGTAAAGCTCCTTAGCACGACTATTAGCAGTGAAATTTTGCTTCTCATCACAGTGGGGCACCTTTTCCACTTTGTACGCAGGCCTTCAAGCCTTGCCTCTGCTTTACTTTTGACGTAGACTACGTCTTACGGCAAGGGTAGGGTGTCAAATGAAAATCTAAAATTTTGCGACCGTCACGAAAAACCGTACGTTTTGTACGCGAATAACTCGAAAAATCCACGATAGATTTACATGATTTCTTCTTCAATCGGTCGGAAATTTTACCGCGCTCCAATTCAATTGTCAAACATTTTTCTCAATCAATAGTAAACTATTGAAAATAACGCAAATATAAGGTGATGTCTTATAATGTCATTTTGCAGAGTAAATTTTCCAAATTTCCTATCACAGATTTCAAATCGAAGCAAGGAACGTCTTGCATCATCTTCTTCTTCTTTGTGTTAGAGAGAGACTTTAACCAATCATATCATTTGTCTCCCCATGTACGTCTCGCATGCAGCTGCGAACGGAATAGAAGGCACACTTAGCAAAATTTTTCCTCAGTCGTTTGGCAGCATTGAAGCTGTGCGGAGCTGGTCGCAGGGAGCCGGTCGCTGGGAGCTGGTCGCAGGGAGCTGGTCGCAGGGAGCTGCTTCAAGGCTCCACCAAACTGCAGCGTTTTCGAAGTCGCGGCGAAACAATCGCCACGAAGAGATAAGATGGCGGCTTGCACAAAACCGACGCGATGTGCGCCCTCATAATCCGCCATTTTGCCTCATCGCGACGATCGCTGTTTGGGAGAGCCTTGCTACTTACCACCACCAGCTGCTACCTGACCACCAGCTGCCTCTGCACCAGCTCCGCTGCCGTACAAATGAAGGCTCCACCAAACTGCAGCAATTTTTTGCCACCGCGGCAGCGAATCGCGGTGGAAAAATCACCGCTGTGAGATTACATGACGGCTTCATGGGGCGCACAAACCAACGCGATTAAAAACGCATCGCGTCGGTTTGTGCGCTCCTCTAAGCCACCATGTAATCTCACTGCGGCGATTTTTCCACCGCGATTTCGCTGCCGCGGTGGCAAAAATTGCTGCAGTTTGTTGGAGCCTTCATTAGTACGGCAGCGGAGCTGGTGCAGAGGCAGCTGTGGTCAGGTAGCAGCTGGTGATAGTAACAGGCTCTCCCAAACAGCGATCGTCGCGATGAGGCAAAATGGCGGATTATGAGGGCGCACAATCGCGTCGGTTTTGTGCAAGCCGCCATCTTACCTCATCGTGGCGATAGTTTCGCCGCGACTTCGAAAACGCTGCTGTTTGGGGGAAAGCGTCCTTGGGGGCGAGTAGCAGTCAGCAGTAGGTGGAAATAATCTGTCCTTTTGAGGACAATAAATTCAAATAAAAGAGTTGATTATTCAAGAATGAACTAATCTTAAATTAAGTTCGGTGCCGTCGGTAAAAATTTCACCCAGCTGGTTGGCGTTATCCATTAATTGATAATCTGTCCTTTTGAGGACAACCAATTGAATCAAAAGAGTTGTTTATAAAAGAATTAAACTTTTATTTCGTTTGGTTTGTGCGCCTAATATGGTGCCAATTCGTTCGCCGCAACTGCAAAAACGCCTGCATGAAGGGCGAGTTGTCGGGAAAATTTTGGCTGGTTGGCGCAACCCGCGATAAATCAATAAATGCTACCAGATACAAATCCATCTTTGCTACTGTCAATTTAAAATTCTCAGCTTGAGAGTTTGTTTGATTGGGATTTTCGTTTCAAATTGTCGATTGGCAGCCAGTGGTATTAGCAAAACTTGTTTTCCCTTCGTCGCATACCTTAAACCACACAAATTTCCTATCACGGACACCATTTTCGATGTCGAACATAATATTCCGAACCAACATTCACTGTAAATTCCAATTAGTAGTGTTATAAACAGTTGTTCTGTTGTGTTAACGATTCGCGTTCTACCTCTAGGAAGAAAACTTTTTGAGAAACAGAGAAAGTGAGAATGCCTAACCGATTTGGTCCAGAACGCTTGCGCAGATTCAGGAAGCGCATAAAGAGCGAACATACGGGAAATCCTCCGAAACGACCGTGCACCGATGCCGAGCGAGCTCGTAGTTATCGGGCGAAATTGAAAGCAGCAAGAGGTAATGCGTTGCCAACAACTAGTTGGGACGCTGGAGAAGGTCCTTCAACTCGAGGTAGGAAATTGATATTTATTAAATTTAAGGGATCATGCTGAATCATTCTTGATGACAGTCATTACCTCAACATTTAAAATTGATATAAATCAGAGTCGCTACTACTTTCTTGCTGTGAGGATTTTGATAGAGTTCGATTCGATGTTCATTCACTAACAATCGAGATTTATCAATTTGAAATAGCAAGTTGAGTTTGCGAGAGCGAGATAAAAGATAGGAAAACATACATGGAGCAGCGATTCACCTTAAATCAATTTAACAAAGAGCATGTCATAATAGCAATTGAATATCTCTCTATGTTATTGCTCCCTGTCTTAATAAATTTTAACATAGTATTAATTGAATTCTGGTGATGACATGCGCCGCGTGCTTATACATCATATGAACCTTCAAATGATATCGATACAACTAAAGCGCTGAACATGTTTTAATGCGTGATTATTTTCTCAGGTGTTTATTTTATATTTATAAGAATTTATCATATATTAACCAGCCTTTTCTCCCATACCCATTGCAAAGAATAATGATATTTTATAAAACTCACTCTCTTTCTTCTAACTTAAAATGTGTCTTTATTTGTTGTTTCATTCAATGTTTACATTTAATTATTACATATCAATTGTCTAGCCGAAGAGGCTCTTCATTTTTGTTCTTCTTTGTGTTTGTTTGTGGTGTGTTTGTTAATTTGTTATTCTAATGTACATATCATCCCCTATGGGGATTGGTTTGTTTAATTTAAATAATTTGATAACCTACCTAACTACAATAACTACAATTTTAAAAACCTAGGGAAGGGGTACCAGGTCCCGGATGACTTGGTGGTCTGATAGGTGGCAACGTGTCCTGTACCTATTGATAGTCTCACTAAAACGATCTTCGAGTGTTTTAATCTCGGCCAGACGGTGGATCTCAGTATTTCTCGTCCGCGGAGGTGTGTTCAGGATTATCCTGAGAAACTTGTTTTGAACCCGCTGTAGTTTCAGGTGGTGTGTTTTTGCGCAGCTCTCCCAGATCGGCATGCCGTACTCGATAACCGGGAGAATGATCTGTTTGTAGATAGCAAGCTTGTTCTTCAGGGACAATGTAGACTTTCTGTGTAGCAATGGGTACATAAGCTTCAACAGAACGTTACACTTTGTGACAGTCTTGTCAACCTGTTCCCTGAAGTTCAGCTTGCATATCTAGAGTCACGCCAAGATAGATGGCTGAATTGGTCCATTCCACCGTTGTGCCTTTTAGACGAATTTTAACATCCTCAGCCGGAACAAGTCTGGGCGATTTCGAGTGTGGGAAGAGGATGACCTGGTCTTCGCTGCATTGATGCAGATCTTCCAGTCTGTGAGATACTTCAACAGAACATTCAGGCTTCGCTGCAGTTTCGATGCGATCGCTCTCACTACCCTACCATTGTGGACGACTGCGGTATCATCGGCGAACAGCGACAGAGATCCGTTTTCAGGGAGTGGGGTATGTCCGACGTGAACAGGTAAATGCTTCCCTGCGGAACACCGGCGGAAACCTCCTGCGCATCAGAAACTGCACCATGCAGCGAAACACTGAATGTTCTGTTTGATAAGTAGCTTTTTACCATCTTCACCAGAAAGATTGGAAGATTGAACCGATGCAGCTTGTACACCAGGCCATCATGCCAGACGTTGTCAAACGCCTTTTCAACGTCAAGAAGGGCCATGGCAGATGTTTTCGAAACCGACTTGTTTCGCCTGAGGATGTTAGTGACTCGATTCAGTTGATGTACCGTTGATCGACCGCGTCGAAAGTCAAACTGTACATCAAGCAGAATGTTGAGTTCGTCTGTAGACGCAAGGAGCCGACGGTAAATTGCTTTCTCGAAGAGTTTTGATACTCTCGAGAGAAGGCTGATGGGTCGATAGCTCTTGGAACATGAAGGATCTTTCCCAGGTTTCCGGATGGGTATGACTTTAGCTGACTTCCAGCACGAGGGGAAGTAGCTAAGACGGAGGCATTGACTAAAAATTAATGCTAGATGTTCGTAGAATTGGGAACTCAAGTGCTTGAGTTCCAAATTCAAAATTTTGTCGAAACCTGGGGCCTTCATGTTCTTTGACGTTTTGATATAGGTCGACAGTTCGTCAGCTGTGATTTCTAGTTCCTCCGAAAAATCATTGGGATATAGATGGATGTTATTCGCATGCTCGTTAACGGCAGCTTCGTGAGGACTGACGATGTTCTGTCCAAGATTGTGTGAGCTGACAAAATGTCGACCTATCTCAGCAGCCTTCTCAGCGGGAGTAATCAAACGATCCTTAGAGTCATTGATTGTCTAGTGGGATCAACGGTGGAATGGGCCTAGGCTTGGTTTTTAAAATTTTTGTTAATTTCCAGAACGGCTTAGCACAATCTGGGAGGGCGCGGATTGTGTTGGCAAAGTTATTGTTTCTGAGATCCACCATTCTGGCCTTAACTCTCTTTCTTCTGCGAGATCTAATATATTTATATATATTTCAATTTCCTTAACGTTTAAGCCATAATGGATTCCCTAATTTACCTGACATCCGCATAGTAACATGAATAATAATTTCACAAGAAAACCATAGACCATATTTTAGGTTTGATATTTTTGATTCTTGTGTTTTCATAACAATCACTAAACCTGCCGGATATTTTCTAATAACGAATTTTATCGTAATTTGAATTCTAGAGTATTTCAATGTTTATTATTACCCTTGAAATCCAGAATTGCTAAAATTGCCTAAATTCTAATTCTTTGAATCTTTGAAGTTGAATTATGCAAAGGCATACTGCAACTCAGATTGTATACAAATGATCCGAATGGTATGACATTTAAATGGTGAATGTTGAAAAGGAGACAAGGTATCAGTCAAATTATATGTTTGTATGTACGTATTATAGAATTTCCTCCGCTGCCTGTCGTTACTGAAATCCCCAAACGATGCAAAACATTGTTGATGGTTCCAGCGATGGTGAGAATTCCAAGATGCAGGCCATTCAGGCACAGTATGACATACTGAATAAACATTTAGTAATGTTAACTGATTATGATTATAAGAATGAGCAAAACTATCATTAATTAAATAATTTTATATTCCCTAACAGATCCTTAACTATCTTCTAGGCCTTAAAGATAGTCCATCGTAAAACGTGCAACCGTGACCGTGTCATCATTTAAACCAAAAGGTCCTTTTCAGGGCCACCAAAGAGTTATAAAGATGTACAAGAGAATTTTCCTACATACTGACTTCATAAAACTTCAGGCCACTAAATAATATCTCAAGAGCGTACAATAGAATTTTTCTTACTTACTGGCTTCAAAACGCTGGTCTAATGTCCCATAAGAGCAGCACCTCGTCATATTGTGACCTAAACTGCTTCTATCGGTAATGGTAAGCGACCTCGCACGAATAATTGAAACCCTTTTAACGCTAATAATAACCACACAGAATTTCCCTGACATTATAATGCATCACTTGGTTTAACGTAGTCTACGTCAACCGGTCGTGTCTTGTACACAACCCCACTCATTTTTTATACGTACGATTTTGACTTCCCCACTTTGCGAGCAACATTTCGCACAGAGAAATTGGGATGTTTCTCAAAGATGATTACCACCCTCTTGGCCATTTTTTTTAAATCATTTATTAGTACAGGCTCAATCGAATTAACTTTACAGAGCCAAGTTTTCATATTTGTATACATCAATTATCCTTAAACTAACGTTAAGGGGATAGAACCGATTACTCGCGGCCGTCTCGAGGTTAATAGGACTAACAACTGAGAGGATGGGAAGGTGGGCTGGAGTTTGAAGTGGGGTTTACATAACCCTTTTTTTTTATTCTAAATTGTCAAAAAACTTAAAACTATTCAAATTTTGGCTTCTTTTGACTTGAGCATTTTTGAGAAAGAAAAAAAACACACAAACACAGATAAAAAAAACTTAAAGTAAACATACAGGTTAAACTAATTTCAATCTAAGGCAAATGTTAGTCAAAAACACATAAATTAGTTTCATAAACTCCAGGTCACGCAGAGCCAAAACATCTCAAACTGGTACATTGGGTTGTCTACCTCGAACCTGAAGGGAATCATAAAGCTCCGATCTGACTCCACGAGGCTCAGCACAAGACCAAATAACGTGATCTGCGTCCTGGTAACCTTGTCCACATTCACATAGATTGCTGTCGTTCAGCCCAACTCAGTATAAATGAGCGTTCAAACAATTATGATTGGACATGAGGCAAGACATCCCCCCAAAACAAGATTTCGTGGACACCTTTGTGATGATAGAATATTGCAATCTCCCCAAATCTCTTTTATTAAATTTACACTGCCGGTTGACGAGTGGCTGTTGACGAAAAATAGGACAAATAATCATTAAAGGCGATTTGTCGATCGCAAATATCGCCGTCCATAGCGCCCACCTTTGCAAGCGAGTACGCTTTCTCGTTGCCTAGAATTGAAGAATAAGATGGGAACCATACAAAGGTGATGATAAAATAACGCGATGATAAAGCACTTAGAAGCTCTCACTTAGAAGGAGTGCTTTACCGGCCACAAGGAGCGAATAGGCTCTATACAACTGAGAGTATCCGTGAAAATGAAATACTGATCTGGTGTTAATGAGGCAAACTTTTCTAGCGTCAAGAGTTTTTCCGCTAATTCAGCGACATATACGGAATAAGGAGCTTGGAGTTTACGACTGGCGCTATCAATTTCATTGAATATACCAAAACCTGCTGTCTTCTGTATCAATGATCCGTCAGTGAAGAACGATTAAGCGGAATCAACTTGGTCAAAATTTGCTGCAAACACCATAAGAGCAAGCATAAGACAATGACGCTCTGGTATTCAACTGGGATAAATCAAAATGAACCGAACTGCCGAAGTCGGAGAAGCAAACACGATTAAGAATATTCGGCGAAGGGCTGACAGCCTATGTTATGTACAAATGATACAAAGTAATGAAGCGAGTTTGAGAATTCAACTCAAGTAGCTTCTCAAAATTTTCGATTACCTGAGGGTTCATGACTTCACATCTGGCGAGGAGCCGGGGAGATTCTGAAAATCGATCCGAGACTGGCAACATGAGCAGCCAGCAATTCAAGACTCATGTTATGAGTCGACGGCATCCCAGACAACCACAAGTCGTATAACAATGTTCAAATAGTATCGTATATTCCTATATTTTTAGTTAAAATCGCAATTGACTGTGGCCTTTATCGTATTATGATTAAGTTAAATCGTAAAGAGTGCAAATTTTCGACTGCAATACGATGTGTCATTTATTCATCGTACTGCATCACAAACTAAATCGGATATACATCGCTAACCCTTTTAAATCGAATTTATTATTACATATTCAATCGCATACGATATCAAATCAACTCGTTTAAAAAAACAATTGAATTTGTTCGTATATTGCCTTCACTTTTGCATGTATAAGCCATATTTTTGCGTTCTATACTATTTGTTTACTTACATATATGTTTGTATATCAGGAAAACAACTTGCAATATACGTGCATTTTGGTTGTCTGGGATGCAACCTAACGCGACACCGATACTGAATACGTTCCAGTTTGATGATGTGCGACCGAGCCGCTGACTAAAAACAAAAACTACCGTATTCTTTAACCGACAAAATCGTTGTCCGGTACAACGTTAGAAGACCTTGCGGATGCGCTCCCCGCCAGGTTCCGGTAATTGTTCAAAGAAAGTTGATCCTTTGTTGGCATTTTCGCTTCAGATACTCAATGTTGGATCTGCAGGTGCATTTTGAATCGAACTAGACCTTTAGATATTTAAATGACATCATCAGTTTACCCCAAATTCGAAGCTTCGGTTGTGCTGGGTTATGCTTCCTAGAAAAAACTACCAACTCAATTTTCTCCGTAGAGAATGCGATACCTAGCTCTAGAGCCCACGTAGACAAATTGTCTAAGGTGTCCTGTAAGGTTACTTGCAGATCGACCGTAATGGATCCCGTGACAAACACTACGCTGGCATCTGCAAGTTGTCTCAACGTACAGTTGTCACTTGGATAACCGTCAATGTCTTTGGCATAAAAAATATACAAGAGGGTGCTTAAACATGATCCCTGGGAGAGACCCATGTAACTAAACTCTGGAGGTCCCATGAGAGAAGCTCATATGTTTCTCTGACAGCAAATTGTACAAAAAGTTATTCATTAATATTGAAAAGCCACAAGCGTGGAGTTTCTCTGAAAGAACTTCAACAAGTACTGAATCGCATGAAAGCCCCCTTGATATCCAAGAATACAGAAGCCATTTGCTACTTCTTAACAAAAGCTAACTGAATATCCTGAAAATCATTCGTTATTTCGTGTGACCTCCCTTGGCTTCAAGGACAGCTTGACATCGTCGTTGCATTGACTAGACAAGCTTAGCAGTCGTTTCTGGTGCGATTTTGTCCCATTCAGTTTTTTTTTTGTTGGGGCGTAGAACTACTGCGTCCACAGAGTTGAACTTTTGTGGTATACTCCTGTTCAGTTACAACAACTTGTCGTTATTGCTGAATGCTTGATGGTTTGTGTTCCTGAACCTTAATTTTCAAAATAGACCAGAGATGTTCTATTGGAATAAGGTCAGGAGACTGTGCTGGCCACTCCAAAACATTGATTTTCTTTTCCTTAAACCATTGGGATAGATTTAAACTGTTTATCTGGTAATAAAATCTCTTGTGATAATTGAAACTTGTCTTAGCACATACGCTAACAGGGCGGAAAATTTGATGATTTAGTGCGCTCAACTGTTTATGAACCGCGGTTTTAGGTATGAGCATTTTTTCTCATAATGTATCCTATTAATCGAAGGTCAACACGATTAACTAGCTATTCGTGTCGAAAGTCAATCTCAAAATGCAACAAATCATAGTAACAGCAAGAAATATACAAAACTGCTGAAAATTAGGCAATGCGCAAAATATAACGGACTTGCGGTATTCGATAATTGTTCATTTTTTATTTTTTTATAAGGTATCCTAAAGCTTTCAACATGCACTGTTGTTGTTTTTTCTTCCATATTGAAACCATATTGAAGGTAAAAAATAAAATCAGATTAAATTATTCTTTCTACCATTTTAGATACTTATGACTTCCTTCAGATACTTATGACTTCCTTTAGAAACGAAAAAAATGTTAAAGTTTACGGTGGATTCAGAAATTATGGGAATAAGATGTCTGGTTTATAAAAATGCCCATAAAATTTTTACCGAATACATGTTCTTATGAAGGCGCACTTTATTTTCCGAGGTAAAATTACTCATTTCACCAAGAAATTAACAGCGCAATAAATATTTTTGCATATAACTGGAAACAGGAACTCAAATGCGTTTTGATTTAATCATCACTTTAATAATGGGATCTTGGAAATGTTTTCGTGCCCATTTCTCCACAAAATAATGTTTTGTTTTACTTCCTAATGAAATAAACATCATTTTTCTCTCAAATTAATGTGAATATCAATTTCTTTGTAAGCGAGAAGCAATTACAATGGGTTTTAAACTTCTACATTGCATCTTGGAGACTTACTATTTACAATTGTTTGTATGAATTATGTTTGCTGATACAAGTTGAGACACATTATTTAGTGTAGGAGAAGTCATACGGGCATGTTGTGAGGCATAATTAAGTTGCACAAGCTCCACCTTCTGCGCTATTTTGATAGCATAGTAGTTAAAATAAAGGTTTGCTAACATCATAAAAAACATTTTAAAGCTTGCTTCAGATAGAATTGGAACAAAAACAATTGCCTTTATTTCAGTTATTTATTATTGAATTCAAGATCTTTTTTTATACACATGTAGCGTTTTCTTCATACTTTTAAGAAAAAATACGGATAAAATTATTCGCCACGGTATCGAAGGAATTCTCGATTGTAACACGGCTCATTAGGCGGCGCACACCTTCTTCGTCCATCGTTTTAGCTATCTTATTCCACCAGGTCTTCATCTGATTGATGTCTTTGACAACCTTTCCCTTTGCCTTGAGTCTCCTCTTCATGATTGCCCAGTATTTCTCAATAGGGTGGAACTAGGGGCAGCTGGGTGGGTTAAGGTTTTTCGGAACAACCTGGACCCCTTTCTCTGCATACCATTCTTGAACGACTTTGCTTTAACGACAGCTTGCCAAATCTGGCCAAAACATTACGGGATGGTCGTGGGATTGAATGAATGGCAAAATTCGTTTTCGGAGACACTCTTTTTGGTATAGTTCCGACGTCATTATCTTATTTGTAACGAAAACTTTCGTTTTTTGCCACAGCTGCAAATGCCCTGCCAAATCATGAATTTTCGTGCAAATTTGTCGGCAAAAACAAATTTAAATTTGGCTGGAACATCCCCCCGAGCCGTTGCCAAGTAAAATTTTTGACCTGGGATTTGCCCGAAGTCAGCCTTGACATAGGTTTCATCGTCCATCAGAAGACACCCGTCGAACTTGGTCAGCACCTGGTCGTATAGCTTCCGAGCATGGATTTTGGCCACACTATTCTGTTTTATGGTCCGATTTGGCTGTTTGCTAGCTCGATACGACTTGATTCCTTCCGAGTTCTCCTCACGGTACTATGGGCAGCACCGAATTTTCTGGCCAAATCACGGTCCGACAGATTGGGATTCCTCTTAATCTTCTTCAAAATCTTACCACGCAGTTTCCGGTCGACAGTTCCACTCCGACGATTGGCTTGAGGATTCCGAATCGTCGTCAATGTTTCCTTATACCGTTTGATAACGCGTCATACGGTATTTCTGGGCAATTTCAGCTGTTTAGCTAGCCTAGATGCAGACCACAATGGATTTTCCAAATAACTGTGGACAATGTTTTCCCTTCTTTCGGCTTCCATGTTGATTGTTTACAAAGTACAGTCAATTTGCGGAATGTCAAAAATACATACGCGAAGCTGACAAAATTCCCGACACGTGGGCGCCAAGAACTTCCAAATCCGTCCACCAGGAGCACCACAATATGAGCAAAAGTTTGTTCCAATTCTAAATGAAGCAAGCCTTAGTGAGTCTGATAAGAACTATTTTTTAATCTATAGAATTTGTGGTGTTACTTGGGCAGCTTCGATGTGTGCCTTGGGTCCCCATCTTGCTGGAACGTGTATCTCCTGCCCAGTTCAGTTTTTGTGCATTTGCTGAAAGTTTTCGTTTCAGTATGTCCAGATAAACCTCCTTTGTCATTATTCCGTCAATGAATTCGAGTTCTCCAACGCCAGATGAAGCCATCGAGCCCCAAACCATGACTCTACCTGCACAGAAAATGATGAAAGCTAGTTAAGTTAGTTGAAAATTAATGATGTTGCAACAACTCACCTCCACCATGTTTGACTGTAGGCTTTACACACTGGGTTTTCAGACTTTCACCGGTTCTGCGCCATTTTTGTGTGATACCATCAGACCCAAATAGCATTATTTTAGTCTCGTCTGACCAAATGACCTTTCTCCAATCATCGACTGTCCATGTAATATGATCTCGAGCACACTTCAATCGTTTTAATGTTTTTCGCTGACAACCACGGTTTCTTAATCTGACCTTGTAGATGCAATCGATTTCGGATTGTTTGAGGTGTCACATGGGTAGAAAATTCACTCTCAACTTGCTTTGCAATTTTTGGAGCTGACAAACCTCGATCTTGTTCCGCCTTTCTGACGATAGCCCTGTCAATCCGGGAACTTGTCTTCGCCGGTCGCCCTGATCGCTTTTCTGGTGTGAAAGAACCACTCTTTTTGTACTTCTGAACAATTTTGGCAACCGTATCTTTACGTATCTGAACGATATTAGCAATTTGACGGTAGCTTTTACCGCACTTGTGATGCTCTATGATAAGTTTTCGGATACCCAGCGAAATTTGAATCACGAAAGCTTCTACACTACGAAAGGATAACTGTATGCAATGTTTACATTCGAAAAAGTGACAGGAACCGCTCAATACACGGCAAAATGGTACTAAGCATGTTTGGGTGGATAAACTTTTTTTGCATGTTTTACATTCTTTTTGTGATGATCTTGGCATAGATTTTCAAGAGCAAGATTAATTTAAGTATATTTAATGGTATAATGATAGGTACTATATAATGGACCAAATGCATTACAACACTAATTTTATCAACTAATATTTGAATCGATAAAGAAAATTTGAAGCAGGGGTGGATATATTTATTTTACATACTGTAAATATCGCGAAAACTGTTGATAAGTGGTTATCAAAAGAAAAACCTCAGGTAGGAAGTTTGGTAATGTTTGTCGGTATTTCCAATCCAGTTGGTTTTGTTAAGGGCTTGTTTATAAACTACGTGGACTCATTATTGAGAACCTCCCCCCTCGTAGACTTTTCTTCAAACATTTTTGTGAAATTATGGATTGAACGTAGACCCCCGGAAAAGCCTACGTTATTTATGAATCGTCTCTAATTGCTGCTGATTGCGGATTGCTGACTGCTGAAGATTATAGACACTCAAGTAATAGACCGGACATAGGCCGCCATGTTGTATCCAAAACGAACATTTCCCATACGATTTGACAGTTGTTTCGATACATCCATTGTGCCAGAATCACGTTGTCCGGTCTATTACTTGAGTGTCTATACTGAAGATGGGTACTATAGATCATTGATCATAAAAAAATGTTTATGAAAATAGTGATGGAGGAAGATTTATTTTTATTTTACAGAATAAAAAGAAGAAGAAAAATATTCTAGAAACTCTGTTTAATGAATTGTTGTCCCGTAGCGGAGTGCAACGATAGACAGTTGACTAATAATATGGCTAATGAAAGTGAAGAGAGGGACATCGCCGCACCTCTCCGGAGCAGAAGCTCAACCTCAAGATTTACGCCAGACGAGACGAACAGTCCAGACTACCGGCACATTAATGCGCCGATCGTTATAGTAGGTAGATAGGTAGGTTTAGGTATCTACTACACATCCATTCACTCTACACACGAGTATTCGTTCCGTTGTGAATACCTACGAGAGCAAGAGAAATAACGAGCGAAAAAGAGCTTACATAGGTTTATTTCACCCAGCGACGGTGGTGGGTGGTGCCGGTTCAGTCGCAGGTTGAGTGGGCGCGCAAGGACATCTGCCCAGTTGGAAGGGGATACCAGACAGTTCGAGAGCTTTCCGGTCTCGCTCGCGTTGTACAATGCACATTTCAGTGTAATCTGAGTTTCGTTCTCTTTTCCTTGTCGTTGCCGTCGCTGTCGTTCGTTGAAGGGCGGCAAGTCTCTCTGTGCACAGTCGCAAAGTTCGCAACTAACGACGACGGCGACGGTCTGGTCTTTGTCTCACTGTGATCCCGGCCGGCACGTTGCTAGTGGATTGGTGGAGGTGGAGATGGGCAAGGTCGTCGCAGAGTGTGGGGAGGCTATGGGTGCGCTTCGATCGAAAAACTGGCGGCGCGTTGTCGTAGGTCGTGCTCGTCATCGTTGATTACACCATTTGGCGGTGAGGTCTGGGATTGCACTGTTTTAGTTGTGTGTACAGTTTTACTGGCGTGCAGTTCGTTCAATATGAGTAATGCACTGCTCGATGCCGTTTCTGTATTTATTTGTGGGACTTGATTGTGTGCTACTGGGATTGGTAAAATGTCAAATGTTTCCATCGGTTGAAAGTTGACGTTTGCGAATTCGGTTCGATGATACAATAAATTTTCAATAGAAACTATTAACTAAAATAAGCAAATACTCTCCGTGTACAATGCAATAAACATATTTTTAGCGCGTGGAAATCGTTGCCTTTTTTAATCATTTCAGACCCATAGATATTGAAAAGTTTTTAAAATTTCTCAAGGATAAGCATCCTTTACTATGTGCAAATATTATTTAGCTACAGAAGTATCATTAATTCCTGCAAAGATATCCGGTTTAACGTTTCACAAAGGTTTGCGTATACGACATTTTCGCATTAGAAATCATGCTTAAGTGAGAGTTAATAAAATCCACAAATGGCCAACATTATTGCTGATTTGCGTCACAACTTCAAATATTAGAAGGCACAAACCTAAGAAGGTACCTGTATACTTGTTTATATACAATCTGCTTGCCAAAATGTACTCACATGTTTGCTGCACTGCAGGGCACTAATTTTCTAATGGGCTTGATTTGAACATGTATACGCTAATCATGTACGAAAAATCAAGTCATTAATAACAAGAGCTGCAGCCAGATTCAAATTTTCGTCACGAAATTTTCATGGTTTCTAATATACAGGCCATCAAAAAGGCAAAGAGGTGATTCAACGCAGCCATAAAAGCAGCCGTTTGTGCATTTTTACATTATAAAGAGAGTTCCGTGGAGCCAGTTATTAATCCAGGATATGAATCGATAAATTATGTTCTTCCTAAGCAAACTCTAACAGTGTTGACATATCATTTTGTACAGTTAGTTTGTGTGTTTTGAGGTTATGACTGCATTTGAGAATATTGTCAAAAAACAAAGAGAATTTCTAAACATTTGAAAGAACGTTTGAACGTCAAGTCTGTTCATAAAACTTAGATTTTTATCTAGTTTTCAATTTTTACCAATGTAAGGCAAACATTACATAAGGTCCTAACAACTAAATACAGAGCTAGAAAAAGGGTGAATCAGACTTCGATTTTGTGTCGAGCAATCGACACTGAAGAAGTCTGAAAGTGGTAAATAAAATAGACCTATATGTCAAAATATAAGCTTTTACAAGAAGAATTTAAAGGAACTTGCTCGGGATTCTTCTTCATAGAATACCGCTCTTTTAAAATTAGGTGAAAAGGAGTATTAGGTCAGTTAACAAGTTTTGTAAGCGGAAATGTTTTTTTTTTGGAAATCACTTTTATTGCTCACCTCACCTGTAAGATCATTACACTTGGTCCAACGATTTGCCAACTTTATTGTCCCTTCACGGAAGTGACTTTCTGGAAGACATGCAAAATACTCCTCTACGACGGCTAAAACCGTGATGAAAAATTCTTTCCACGAAGGATTTTTTTTTAGGATTGAGTATAGCCTGAAGTCAGTGGGAGCTAAATCTGGCGAAGAGGGTGGATGCTGCAACAATTTGTATCCCAGTTCACTGAAATTGCGATGGTTTTTTGAGCTGTATGAGCAGGTGCATTGCCTTCATAATAAATGTTTTTTTCTTTCTGCAATCCGAGTCTTTTTCACATTTTTTTTTCATCCAACTGGTTCAAAAGGTAGCAATAATAATCAGAGTTGATTATCTTATAAGTTTGCATCCCAAACAAAAGACGGTAGCACCTTCTTGGCCGATTTCTGGACACCACTCCTTAGCCTCTCGTTTTGCTTTCATTTTTTTAAAAACACTATTTAAAAAACTTTTTTGAGCGTATTAGTAGAACGATTGTGATTGACAAACTAGGCGAATTTAAACTTAACACTTCATCATTTTTAAATAAATAAAAAAACAAAACTAAAATAAATAAATAACAAAAATTATCGCTAGTAAACGCGAGCGAATTACTTTAAATTCTACTAGAGAAAGCTTATTTTTTGACAAATAGGCTAATTTTGTCTGCTACTTACAGACTTTTTTAGTGTCGAGTGCTCGACTTGAAGGAAACATCACAGTAGGTCTAGTATTTATAGTAGGTTTGGTGGTACCTCGACATATGAGGTAGAAGCACTCATACCTACACAAAATAGCATCATTTAATCACATGATACACAGAATACAAACATTACCACATAGTCCAAACGGCATAACTAAAGAACTCGAATACAGTTTTGCACAGCGCACTTGAATGATTACTCCCGAAAACTAATACAAAGCGCAATCAACAAAACAAAACAAAACAAAAAACAATACAAACAATCACTCACCACATTAACAGAAACACAACCCCAACTTAAAAGAATAGCAATGACATACGATAACCACACTAAACAATTACGACCAATCCTATTAAACTTTGGTTTTGAAATAGTTTGTACTAGTAAAAATAATCAACTGTTTCAATGTTTTATCTTTTATTTTTTTTAAAGTGATCAAATGAAGTGTTAATTTAAAGTTCTCCTGGTTTCCCAATCACTCTTGTTTTGATTCAGGATCATGGTGGTAAACCCAAGTCTCATCCATAGTGATGAATGGATGCAGAAAATCGTTTTTATCCTTCCGAAATTGCTCCAGATGTTGCTCAGAAAGTCTCATTAGAACGTGTTTTTGTTACATGGTAAGCAAATTCGGCATCCATTGTGCACACATTTTCTTGATACACAAAACTTCAGCCAAAATATTCCATGTTGTTCCATGTGGGATGCCTATAGTGCCAGCTATCACATCCACAGTCGATAGATGATCTTACAAAACCATATCCTGTATTTTCGCTATGATTTCTGGTGTTGATGCACTTTTTGGACGTCCTGAGCGTGGATCATCTTCAACGTTTGTAAGGCCACGCCTAAATTCCAAAACCCATCAGTGAACGGTTAGAAATGAAGGAGAAGACTCTTTTAATTTCTTCACCATCTTTGTATGGATCTCAGTAGCCGATCAAACTTCAAAAAAAAAAAAAAGAAATCACTGCATGTTATTCTGATTTTCCATTGTAAAAAAATACCCTGACATGTGAACTTCAAATGACAAAGAATGAATTGACAGATCGAAATAAAATTTTGATTGCTTTCTTATGATATATGAAATGTTTAAATGGCGTACAAATTTTGGCTTTTCCACTGCGCCATAGATGTCACTTTCAAAACTTTTGGACTAACTTAGTAGGTTCCCCTGTATATTTTCACCTCAATACGAAAGTTTTCATCACTGCCTGAGGTGAATAAATGCTATGATACCTGCTCCTTGTCAACTTATTTTAAAAGATAGGAAGTTTATGAAAGAACATCAATGAACTGAAAGATTATCTTTGTCGACTCCTTCAACATTTTCTTTTATTTTTAAAAGACATTACGGCAGGGAAAGATATTATTTAGTATCTAACATTATCAACATGTTGACGATTACAAAGCAAGGATCAAAATCGACGAAGAGACCTGATGTACTGTTTGCCTTAAATTGCCATCGCTGTTTTTTTTTATTACTTCTGTTCTTTTTCAGACTGTTGTCCTTTGGCAGAGACACTGATTCTTACTAATATTATTCGATAGCTTGAACGTGACTGACCACCCTAGGCTGCTACTCTGTTATTCAGTTGTAATAGCACAATGAACCAACAGTAATGGTTGGAACTATCATACATTCTCAATGTGTGCAAACTGTTGATCAAAGCCCAAGGAAATCCAGTGCTGGGCTCACCCGATAGTAGGTTAACTTTTGAAAAGGTAGGAATGTCTTGACGTGATACTCGATTTATTGCAAGCCGAGAACTGCTGCAGGTACGTAGTAGTGTGGGATGGTAAAAACACCGACCATGATGAATGGAATGCTAAAAATAATATGGTCCTGCACGTGGATCGGTCCTCGCAGAACAGTAACAGCAGCTCTGGAAATATGAAACATCTATGAGATCGTTCAAAATTGTATTATTATCGTGATAAATCTTTTATAATATTAAAAATTTCTAATATATTCAATTTGATATAACAAGGAGCGTATGATACAGTATTTATATCCACGCATTCTTCCTCCCCTATAGTTTCACAAAATGCATGCATAATGCATGGTGAAGTAAACTTGCTTTATTATCATTCGCTTGTTTTTGGAGTTTTACGGCACTATCCGAAATCAAGAAATGTTTACATATTTTCCGTTACTAATACCCACAAGCACCCTACTTTTTGCCACCTGTATGCACCTCATTGGGTGGCTCCGGCGTTGTGATGTCTCACGCCATAAGGAATGTATCGAAAATATCCAATGTATTTAATGTCCAATGAATGTATCCATAAATCCACGTACATTTACGTTGTACGCATGTATATCGCATGTATATATATGTATATATGTGGTTTTAATGTATTCATCATAGCATGCTGTACGTTTGGCTGTCATCTATCGTTTGTTTACTTATTTGCACGGTTTAAATTCTTGGTTTTCATAATGTCGCGCATTGCAGAAAGACGTGAAAATTAAAGTGTTGGACACATGGCTACATGAAAAGGGTATACCTATGCGACAATCGGCGAAACGCGTAGGAGTTAATCACGCAAGTGTAAAATCCATCATAACCAAGTTTGAGAAACACTGCTTGGTCTACTGGATGTCCAGGAAGAGGCAGCAAATCCGGATCTTCCAACACTAAACTGGAACAGAAAGTGGTAGCTCTAATTCGGAAGAATAAATCAATGTCAATACTTGATTTGGCCAACTAAGCAGGAACCAGCTTCGGAATGATTCAACGTTTCAAGAAATGAAACAACCTGAAGACCTACAAAAAGCTTAAAATCGACAAACAAAGCGCAGAACAGAAGCAACGCGCAGCGACAAGAAGCCGGAAGTTGTACTCGCGAGATTTAAAGCATTGAGGCATGTATTTTGTTGGACGACGAGACTTATGTCAAAGAGGACTCAAAATCCTTTCCAAGTCCTCAATATTACACTGCTGTCGTAGGGGTGTACGTAAACAATTTAGACAGGTCGATTCAAGTGAAGGAGTTTGGTAAAAAAGTGCTGATATGGCAAGCAATATGTTCGTGCGGTCTGAAGTCTACAATTTATTACACTACCGGAACAATCAATGAGAAATCTATCGAGCTGAGTGTTTGCAAAAGACGTTGCTGCCTTTATATAAAAAAAAATAGTACCCCTTCACTGTTTTGGCCGGATTTAGCGTCGGCGCATTACGTCAAAACAACTCTCAATTGGCTCACGGCAAAATGTATAGGTTTCGTTGCGGAAAACATCAATCCGCCAAATTGCCCTCTGCTTCGGTCCATCGAACGCTTTTGGGCAGTGGAGAAGAGGGTCTTCAAAAAGGCTGGTAAAGCAGCTGAGAATATGCAGTAGTTAAAAAAAATTGACCAAGGCGTCTAAAAAATGGGATGAAACACTTGTTCGGAACTCGATGAAAAATGATCGATCAAAAATTCACCAATTGTGAAAGAATAATATTAATTTCATTCAGTCTTCACAATGTTCTAGTTCAATCCCGTACAATAAAGAATCCTCCATTTGTTTAACTACGCATCATTTTTTTATATGATTTGAAAGAAGAATATGTGGATAACTTATTTTCGATACTGTACCTAGGCACGAGTTAAAATCTACATCCGGGCAGGATCAGTAACAAAAAATACCCAAAAGGTGTTTCATTCTTTCTAGCTTAATATTTTCCAAGCGTTTTTATGCAAGCAAGTATTCTGATTGATTTGGTGCTCAATAACATAGAAAAGTTTGAAAAAAGTAGGAAATGTTTTTTTGAGATGTGCTAAGTCGTTTCAACTATCCTTAAGTTCGGAACTTTAGATCTACAGTTGTAGCAGTGGATTTATCCACAATACAAATTTACGAAAGGTATTTAAACATACACAGATAAAAAGAAACATTGAATTTTCTGCGTTATCTAATGCACATAAAGGGAATGCTAGATTTGCCAGAAAATAATGGGATATTACATGTAAATTTAAGCCAGATAACGCCTGAATCCAGCCTGTTGTATGAAAGATTGCCAATATTGTTGTATGGCACATGATAAGTTGCAAACAATTTCGTTGTTTACTACTCCTTTAGCTTGGATTTAAACGAGGGGATATTTTACACGCTTGTTAAAATTAATTATTTTTTTCTGTGTATTCAATAAATGTCCTGGAAGACTAACAGACTCATAATACTGGGATATTCTAAAAAACTGTCATGGAGTTCAGAACTTATGATCTACTGTTGTAACATTAGCTTTATCCACTATACAATGTCATGGTTTGTATTCAAACATATATAATGAAAGTATGGGAACACCAACCACCAAGCCACTACGAAATAATGTTTGGATATTTTATTTCATTTGAACTGTCCTGGAATACAAAATTTAAGATCTTCAGTCGTAACTGTAGCTTTTAGGACTCAACAAAATTATGATATGTATCCAATCATGTTTTAAATCGGTTCTTCTTGATGGTCAACTATTTATAATTGATATTTATGGCTTGGCTAGATGGCGTCATTTTTTACTACAGTCCATTCATAAGCGGATAGCTCATTTCAGAAGTTGAACACCAAAAAATTAAATAAATACCTACATCTTATCTCATTATATCTGTTAACCTTCCAGGGCTGACTCAATTATTTGTCAAATGCATATTGTTACTTTGTTTAGTCCAGACAACTTCAGTTGCAGCAGTAGATTTTAAGTTTTGAACTCCAGGATAGTTTGGATAACAAAGAACATCTGAAGATTGTCTCAATATGTATGTTATGCTTCCAAGATATTCAATGAGTTTGTTTCAATATTGCACAGAAAGCTTTTGTTTCTTTATTTATCTCTAGGAAAGTTTAAATGACCTTAACTTGACTTCGTAATGATCGTTGACTTTTGAAAATATTAACTCAATCTGTTTGAATAATAATTGTAAATTTGAATTGCCAAAACATTATTGTTTGGAAGCATATCGCCCTAAAAGCTAATGTTACACAAAACCTACTGTTACAATTTAAAGTTCTAAATGACATTTTGGATAACCTAGAACATCCCAGAAAGAGTTATTGTTACAACCGTTGCTTCAGGACAGTTTGGATGACCTAAAAGATCACAAAATTATAAAATAAAAACTGCTAACGTTACGGAAGATTCATTGGATTTGTTTGAATACATATCGTCACATTAAAAAGTTCAAAAAATTACTGTTACAACTGTAAATCCTATGTTTTTAAATTAAGGACTATAGCCCAAAAACCTCAAGTTACTACAGTAAATTTTAAGTTCTGAACTCAAGGACAGTTTGGAAGACCTAAAATGACTAATTGAAATTATCAAATAATAATTGCTGACCTTCCAAAAGGATCATTCAATATGTTTGAACACATATCGAAACTCTGTATAGCCTTAAAAGATATTGTTACACAAAAGCTACAGTAGCAATATCTTAAGTTCTGAATTCAAGTAAATTTTGAATAATCTAGAACATCCCAGAAAAAACTACCGTTACAACCGTTGATTTCAATCTCTGAACTTTAGGACAGTTTGGATTACCTAAAGGATCACCAAATTTTAAAATAATAACTGCTGACCTTCCAGAAGATTCATTGAATATGTTTGAATACATATCGTCTCATTATATAGCCCAAAAAGAACTGTCACAACTGTAGATCATATTTGTTGAACTTAAGGGCAGTTTGGATGAACTAGAATATCCCAAGATTGTCGCATTTTGTCTGTTGACCTTCCACACAATTTAAAGAATAATGTCAAATACATATTGTCTTTTTGCATACTCCAAAAACCAACTGTTACAACTGTGGATCTTATGTTCTGAACTCAAGGACTGTTTGGATGACCTAGATCATCCCAGTTTATCTCATGATTTTTTTTACGTTCGAAAATATTCACTGAATATGGAATTCGTAGCGTAACTTTATATTACCCCAAAACCTCAAGTTACCACTGCAGATTTTATGTTCTGAACTCAAGGACAGTTAAGATGACCTAGAACATCACAAAAATGACTGTTGACCTTCCAAAAGCTTCATTCAGTATGTTTGAATACGTATCGTAACCCTATATAGCCCTAAAAGTTACTGATACAACTGTAGATCTGAAGTTCTGAATTCAAGTACATTTTGGATAACCTAGAACATCCCTGAAAGATACAAAAATGTCGAACGTTTATCAACGAGAGTTTAAAAATACGTATGCATATGTAGTATACTCTGAAACAATGCTTTGCACTATTAATCAGGCATTTAGTTTTTCTTCCTGAACTTCTTCATATTCAGGATGTTAATGGTCGTCAATAAGGCTTTGAACTCATATGTTTTCTTTTTATTTTTCCAAGAAAGAAGAATTCACGTAGACAGTGTACACTTTTATTTAGTCAGTCTGATTTAATACAGCCATTTTCCTTTTGGGGTCATCTATGACCCCTTAGGCCTGTAGGGGATAATTGAGTAAGGTGACAGATGAAATAGCTTACGGCTGAAATTATCGATAGAAAAACAAAAAACAAAATAATCACACAGATTAAGTATGTATCATTAAACTTTCATAGGAAGACATTAGTTCATTGTTAAAAAAGAATCTTCTGCATTTCTGATTGAAAGTAAGATACACCTCGAGCTCAATTATTGACAAAACTCACAGTTGGTGTTTAATGACACCTCAAGGTTAAACTTTTTAGATAAATGACTATTAACTATTCATGCGATCCTAAAGGAGTTCAGCTCTGTTGGTCGTTAATAAACATGGCGGAATGAAAATAAAAACGCTTGAGGTAAAAATGAAATTCCGAGTTTTTATTTAAAAACATTACTCTGTAAAACCGTCATTTTAAGTAAACATCAATGTGGGAAAGAGGAGATGAGCAGTCTGCTTTTACTGTTTGATTGTAAAATTGCTTACCTTCCCCGATATCAGTTGATTAAGGGATATGTTTTATCAGAGACCGCTGGATTTTAAGACGCAATAACGGTAACTGTAGAGAGCAGTACATCTATATCACACTTTCTTTATTCGAAACTGCAACGTTTTTGCAACGCAATAAACTACTTTTTACATCGATGCACTAACGGTAACAAAGGAACAAGCAATTTCACAATATGGCGAAATAGCTGCTATCAGCTATTCGTCTAGGCTTCCTTGCCGGATGCTGTGTATCTTTGAACTGATTTCTGGCGTTTGTTAATATTAACACTCAGCACACATTTATTGATCTTAAGCTGTACTTCTCAATTGTAACCATAAAATGCTTCACTAATGCTAATCACATTTCGGCCAACAATTACCACGTTAGTAACCACAGCACAGATCGATCCTTTCGAATGGCAATGTGAAAAATGGTTTTCCTTTATTTATACATTCCATATCCTCGAGAGCACGACGATTCGATGATGGTGGCAGCGCTATGAACTAGAAGACGACATTTGACGATAGGGAAAAACACGGACCAGATACTGTTGGAACGGTGCCGCGGCCATAGTGTAGCGTGGGCTCGTTGCTAAGTACCTACTCTGATAGTGGAGCAAAGTATTTGATGCGACCCCATCTCGATGTTAGCTGGCGTTTCTCTTGGTAGTTTTTCTCGGTTCTCTCACAGAACGCCAACAACCACCACCATCACCGTCGTCAGGCAATGGCGGTTGACTCCGATGGGATGTGTTCAGAAAAGGGCAGCCACGGTAACTTCGAAAGGGTTCTAATGCTGGGTTCCAAATTTTGACTATAATCTATACACTTAGAAATTATGAAGTTTACACAAGACGTAATTAATTTTTAAAAAGTTGGGGAACGTTAGTAAAGATTTCGTGTAAAATTATGTCTCCTGGAACTGACACATACTAGAATCGGCAAAAGATGTGTTTGATTTAATTTATTTTCTTATTTCTTTCAAATTATTCTTATGTGCTAATGGACGCTTGCATGTGTCGATCTCAGGGAACCGAAATTTATATGACATTTTTGTAGTGTGTATGATTGGATCTAACTCATCTCACATTCGTCGATACTATTGCACACAGAAAAAAATATTAATTATAACAGACGCTTAAAATTTCCACTCGTGCATTTGCAAGCCAAAATAAGCGTAAATAATGAAATAATTAGCAGATTTTCATACAACACACCTGTTTTAAACTATATATGGCTTAACTTTTCATAAATTTCCATGAGTTTTATGCAAATCAAGCATTTCATGTATGGGCGATGGATAACACAGAAAATTACATGTTTCTTTCAAACTGTGTAGTTTTGAAAGTACTGCTGCAGTTTTTACAGGTCAATAAAAACTTTACACCGTATATATAAAACAGTCATTTTTTAACCTAATACTAACCATTTCTTAAGATCATTTAAAAGAGACAAGCTATTCAACTTAACGCTCTTTTCGTCAAGTTACAAACACAGACATTTTTTTTTTAACAAGCGCGTAAAGTTTCCCCACGTTTTATTCTAAGCCAAAGAAGGCGTAAACAACGATTTTTTTTTGCAATCTTCCATGCGCCATACAACAATGTTTGCAATCTTTCATACAACAGGCTAGATTCAAGCGTTATCTGGCTTAAATATACATGAAATATCCCACTGTTTTCTGCCAAATTTAGCATTCCCTTTATGTGTATTAGATAACGCAGAAAATTCAATGTTTCTTTTTATCTGTGTATGATACATTTTAAGAACACATTAAGGTAGAGAACTAATCCCCTATTATTGAAAAATCGTACAGAAAAAAAATCAGTGGGGTTGGGTATTACACGACCGGTTGACGTAGACTTCGTTAAAACGTTTACTTAGTTTCGTTTGTTTCGTAGCGGAACATTGCAGCGCAAGTACTGTTCCAATGGAACGTTGGCTTAGCATATTTAAAGGCTGTACGGAATCAAATTGCGACAAACACAAATATTCTGCAAAATTCACCCGTTCAATCAATCATCTTCAAACTTCCAACGAGTAAAATTAAACATGTTATAAATATTTTCCCATGTTTGTTTTATTCAATTTCAATTCCATATCCAAATGCACACACTTTCTTCTTTACACTTCTCATAAGGTCCTGTACAACATTTGGACCAACTTTTTTTTTCGCGGCAATCCATTTTTGCTTCATATCTTCCTCTGATTTCACTTCCTTAGGATACTTACAAAGTGCCTGCTTCATGATAGCCCAGTTCAATTGGCCGCAGTTTCAGTGCGTTCGGGGGGTTGAGATGCTTCGGCACGGAATTGACCGCCTTAGCCTTGTACTACTCCAAAACCTCTTTCGAGTAATGGCACGAGCCTAAATCATGCCAGAAAATCGTCGGACCACCGTGTGACCTCAGAAGAGGAAGTAGACGCTTTTGGAGGCATTCCTTTAAGTACATACATTGACTGTTCCAATTGTCACGAATGGGGTGCTCCGCTTTCCACACGAGCAAATTGCTTGCCAAATCATATATTTTTTAGCAATCTTTGACAGCTTCTGCTTTCTAACGTCCGCAGGGACATCGAATTTATTATGAGCAGTGAAAAACTAGAGCCCCGGAAGCTGCCTGAAGTCTGCTTCTACACGTGTTTAACCTACACACTTAGAAATTATGAATTTAACACGAGACGTAATTCATGTTTGTAAAAAGTCGGGAGACGTAAATGATGATTTCGTGTAAAATTGTATCTCCTGGAACTGACACATACGCAATTCGACGAAAGATGTATTCGATTGAATTTATTTTCTCATCTCTTTCAACTCATTCGTATGTGCTAAAAGACGCTTGCATGTGTCTGTCTCAGGGGACAGAAATTTACATGACATTTTGGTAGTGTGTACCGTATTTGGCCGTTCATCGCTATTAGGCGCCTTTTGAACTTTGTACGTGTGTAGTCCTTCACGTTTTTTCACATCTAGCACGAAAGTTTTGGTTAGATTCAGTTTCTTCGCCACATCTCGAACTGAACTGTTGGGATTCCTCTTGAAAGTTTGAACTACCCGATTGTGATCCTTAACACTATACTGAGATCCATTTTTGCCACTGTTTTCTTCCCGATCGATGGTCAAACGGTCGTGGCACTTATATAAAATACGAGACACCGTAGAATGTACCACTCTCAGCTTCCTGCTGATGGCACGAGAGATCCGGACCTTTGAGGTACGTGCGCGAAATTTATTTGCGCCGCTGCTGTTCTTCCGACTCCATCTTTGCAACGATTGCACATCTGCTAGTGAAACTGACACAGCGTAAACAAATGCACATTAAGCAAATTCCACTCAAAATTTCAATAGAAAACAACGAACGGGTAAAAAGTTACAGCCATTTAAAAGTGGTGCAACCTGATACCGTACAACCTTTAAAATTTGCTTCTTAGAAATAATTTGAAGACCCTGAAAAGGGACGTTTAGTTTTAAATTTGGTATGATTCAAGGGTAACGGTTGTGCTTGCTGTAGTGCTTATCGCGTAATAGAATGTGCAGGGTCTGTTCGGGAATTCAAAGTCAATAATCAATGAAATTCTTGATAGTTGACAGTCGTGAAAAATTCCAACTGAATGAAGCAAAAATCTCGAAAACCGATCGAGAAATGATAAAGCTATTAGGGTTCAAACTATTTGAGTTATTTTCATATGACCCGTACCCTTGCCGGAAGACGTAGTCTGACCAAAATAGCGTGCGTTAAGGCCTAATATATCCTTAGACCAACATGAGATACCAAGTATGTACAGTTTTTAGAATACATTTGGTAGCCCTGAAAAGGGCCGTTTGGTTTAAATGACGATACGACCTCGATTTGAAGGCCATTTTCCAGCGTTCCAATTAGTACATTGTTGGCAACGCATTACCTCTGGCTGCTGTCAGTTTCGCCCGATAACCACGAGCTCGCTCGGCATCGGTTCATGCTCGTTTCGGAGGATTTCCCGCATGTTCGTTCTTAATGCGCTTCCGAAACTTGCGAATACGGTTGGCACCGAAAGGACCTTTACAGTTTCTCTTTATTTTTTTTTTTCCTAGAAGTAAAACTCTATCTAACGCGAATTGTTAACACAACAGAACAACTGTTCATAGCAGTACTAAATGGAATTAACAGAGAATAAAAATTCAGAATGTCTTGTTCGAAAACCAAAACGTTGTCAGTGATAGGGAACTTCTTTATACCTGCCGGAATGCAACATTTATTTAAATTCTTCAATTCTGATGGATGATTTTGTACACAAAAAAAAATCATCGTCTGTTTGTAAGATTTAGATAATGGGCTAATAAAATGGCAGTCGTTAAAATTTATAGTTGAAAACTACAACAATTTCAACAATCAAGCTAGAAACAATCGAGTTGTTAGCGTCCAGTGCTTCAATTTTCCATGACGGTAGCCATACTCGCACAAGCACTTTATTTCAATCCGTGTTTGAGCCCGCCGACTGGCTGCAAATAAATTACTGACGTAGTCAACCAACTAGTAATCAATGGCTGTCTAAATGCACCAACTGTTTACTAGAAACAACTAACAGGCAAACCGGGCCTGAGTACTTTCCAAACGCTAGCTTCTGCTGTCCAAGTATAGTCAGTGCACACTCCAGTAGGTCGTCCCGAACAGCTTCAATACTACCGAACGAACATTGCTTTAATGCTGCTGAACGAATGACAAATTTACTATTAGTAAATAAATTCTATCTTTATTCCTTGTTTCAATTTTGATCATTCTAATTGATTAGCTAGAGGGGCTCTACATCTTTATTACATAGTTTTATATTTTTAATTATTGTTTTTGTTGTGTTGTTTTACATATCATATGTTTTTCCGTCTTGGGAATGTATTCAATATTAAAAGAAATAACCTATGTTTAATTAACCAGCTGTCTGATGATTGGATGAGGTGACTTCAGGCAGCATTCTCTGAACCTTTCCAGGATTGACTGTTTTCTCTCGCCGTGGGTCTGTAGACCAGCCAAGCGATGGATCTCTAAATTTCTGGTTCTTGGAGTACAGTTCAGAATCATCCGAAGGATGGTGTTCTGAACTACCACAGTTTCCAATTGGCGCAACTCTCCCAGATTGGCAAACCATACTCGACCACGGGAAGAATGATTTGTTCATGAACCGCAAGCTTATTTTTGGTTGATAGAGTGGACTTTCTGTTAATCAGCGGATGCAGAGATCTTAATTAGGTTCTACACTTGTTTTATGTTTTGTCAACATGCGATCGGAGCAACAACTTGCTATCTAGGGAGAGACCGAGGTAGACTACTTCCCCGGACCAATCGATCGGAGTGTTACAGAGGTGGACTTTGACATCTCGTGGCGGAATATGTCGAGGTGTCCACGAATGCGAAAACATAATCGTCTGAGTATTAGCTGGATTGATGCAGATCTTCCAGTTGTTGATGTAAACGGACAGAACATTGAGGCCCTCTTGAAGTTTACTAGTTAAAGCACGAATCACTCGACCCTTGTAGATGATGGAAGTGTCGTCCGCAAACATTGACAAAACGTCATCACCCGGTAGGGGAGGAACATCTGACGTGAAGATGTTGGACATGATAGGGCCTAAGAGGCTACACCAGCATCAACGTTAAATGTTACAAAATGGGAATTGTTCAGAAAGACCCTGAATGATCTGTCCAGTTGATAGTTCTTGATGAACTTAACAAAATAGATCAGGAAGTCGTATCGATGCATCTTAAACACCAGACCATCAGGCTAGACATTGTCGAACGCCTTGACGTCCAACAATGCCATGACAGATGTTTTCCTACGGATCTGTTCCGTTTGAGGATGTTAGTAACTCGCGTCAGTTGGTGGATAGTAGAGTGACCTTTCCTGAACCCAAATTGTTCCTGAAGGAAGATGTTATTCTGGTTTGCAAAATCCAGTAAACGGCTGGCGATCAGCTTTTCGAACAACTTCGAGATGGATGACAAAAAGCTGATGGAGGGATAGCTTTAAGTGCTGGTAGGATCTTTGCCAGGTTTGCGAATAGGGATAACTTTGGCTATTTTCCAGCTAGATGGAAAGTAGCCAAGCTCCCAACATCTGTTAAAAACCGCTGCAAGGTGTCAGAAGAAATTAACACTCAAGTTTTTCAACTCGAGGTTGACGACTCCGTCGACACCAGCGGCTTTCATGTTCTTGGTTCGCTTGATGGCAGCTATCACCTCATCAGCCGATATAATACTATCATCAGGGACAACTATGGGTGTTTCGGCGACTCTAGACATTGCCTCCGTAACCGTAGGCTCATGTGGGCTCACAATAGATTGGCCTACGTTGTGTGAGTTTACAAAATGGTTACCTAGTGCGTTGGCCTTTTCAACAGGGGTGATAAGTAGTGATGGAACCGAATTCTGATCTAATGGACTAAGCGGCGGAATTGGTCTTGGCTTATTTTTTAGAATTTTGGTCAACTTCCAAAAGGGTTTAGCGCAATCTGGGAGAGTGCGAATTTTTTATTCGAAATGCCGATTTCTGAGATCCATCATCCTGGCTTGGAAAAGTTTAGTAAGGCGGTTCGAATTGGTCTTAAGGTGAAGTAGACCGGAACGTTGAAGTTCTCTTCGGATCGACTTGCGGATTCCGATGATGTACTTGGTCGTCCTGTCAAGGTTCAGAGAATCATTCACCTGTTTTACAGAAGGAACATTCTGTTCACGGGCATGGGCAATTGCTTCGTCGATGTTACGCACCTGTCGGTCAATGTCTTCAGGCGTTTCGGGGAGCGTATCATTATCGACAGAGTCGTCGACTCATCGCTGGAACAGTTGCCAGTTGACTTGCTGATAGTTACGCCTGGTTATAGGTTGCCGATTGACCGAGGAGCTAATTTCGGCCACTACCGGATAGTGAGCCGAGCTGAGCTCCTGGTATACGACCGGTTGAGCGATATTGTTTGCCATGTTTGTGAGGAAAATGTCAAGGGATGAGTGAATCCAGGCTTGACTTAAACCGGACTCAGCAACGTGTAGTGGCTCTCCTCCAGGTCGTGTTGGATGATGGATCCGTTGGTGTTCCCGAGTGTTTCCCTAGCCTTCACGCCTTGCGTTGAGGTCGCCAGCGATGATGAATTATCCCCGCCGCCGAGTTAGCTTGACAATGTCTTGCCGTAGGACCGCAGCCGGTTGTTTGGGACAGTAGGCCGCAATGATGACGACTGGTTTCGCTGTCGATGGTTTACTTCGAGAGGCGGTAAATTTGATACGTTGTATCGTTGTTGCAGGAAGTGTTCCTCTGTCACTGGTGGAGGCGGTCGTCGTTGTAATTGTTTGCTCATTTTGGTTGTTGATTGCTTCCGGATTTCAACGTATTCCGATCGCTTTGGGCACGATCGGTTACTTCCTTCGTGGTTGGCACCACAGTTGACGCACTTAGGTTCTGAACCTTCGTCCATTTGGCTGCACTCAGCTGTCACATGTGCACCCCAGTTCCTGGTACCGTGCCCGAAAGGTAGCAGTTTCCACACTGCGTGACGTCGTTCTTGAGCGGACGGTAATGCTCCCATTCAACAATGATGTTGAAAAGAGCTTTTATTTTCTGGAGATCGTCCAGACGGGTGGAGTCCTTCTCCAGATGGACCAAGTATAATTTGTCGGATCCCTTGCGCCCGAATGGAAACACTTTGATCGGCTTCAAGTTTACCGATTTAATGAGAAATTTGTGAAGGTGTGCCGCTTTTATATCGTTCACTGCTGCATATGAGAGCTCCCTTACTCACATTAGAAATCTGTGATTGGTAATCACTGCGCATTTAGTAAACTTATCCCGAAATACGGAATTATGGGACATCACTTTTTATTTGCCTTATTTTCAATTGTTTACATTTAAGGGAAGGTCCATTAATTATGTCACGCAGTAAGGGGGGAGGGGGGGTTTGAGAAAACGTGACGATCCATACAAAAAAATTTGAAGGTTCGTACAAAAAACGTGACAAGGGAGGGGGGGTGTATAAAATGTCAATTTTTGCGTGACGTAATTAATGGACGTTCCCTAATCAAGGATTTAATAGTTTAAATGATACGCAGGAAAATTTCCAATCGATTGGTTTAGACATCTTGAAGCTGTAAGACGAAGTCTTCATCAAAAATATGTCTGCGATCCCTAAGTTATCACTTTAACTAATTTTTTTTGGTACGATAAAAGCTTAAATCAAAGCCTTAGGGCATCTTCAACGGTGGTCCAAGGTTTTGGCCGTGTTTAGTGCGGGTGATGCCGGCGCCGGACAGAAAGTGGGGTTGCTCGTCTCAAATGCTGGTAATTACCTCAAGTTGCTCACGTTGCTAGCGAATTGCCTTTTCGTTTCATTCCTGAATAACGTATGGCGCTATTAATTTTTTTTACAGCAACTGTATTTCCCAGAAAACGCTGACAATTTCGAAATGAAGAAGCTCCCGGAAATGTGACTGTTGTGGATTTTAGGGTTATTTGGTGGCAAACCTATGAAACCTTGAAGAAAGATTCAAAATTCTTTAATTTTTCCAGAAATCTTTTTTGAACATTATATTATTCAATTGCATATTTTACAGATTTAAGACAATCCTAGCACTTCTTGGCAGTTACGTGAGTTGATTAGAGCTTATATAAACTTCAAGAAACTGAACGATTTCTTTAAACATTATTTTCTGAATTGCTATGACAGAAGCTTCTCGGAAGTTGAATAAACTTTTTGGAAGTTTTAAGATAGTCATGAAGTTTGCTCGCTCTAATTTGAGAAAAAAAAGTGGCGGAACTTTAGAGAAGTCCATTGATTTGACGAAAAATTCTCTAAGTTTTCTGAAAGTTTTCTGATCACCCATGGAATACTATAGAAACTACTATTTGGAAATAACTGGAACTTTGAGAAACAAATTTAGCTTCCCAGAAGTCATTTGGATTTCTATCTTTCATGATCCAGTAGTAAGAAGCTTAAGATTTTTAAAACTTAAGTACCCTGAGCTTCGGGGATGATAACTAAACTATTGGAAAGTTTCTCGAGCTTCTGGGGAGATCCCTGATCACATAGGAAGCTCTCTTAAATTATGGAGAAATCCTTGGAATATTTCCTAAACTTTTGAAAATGCTCCAAAAATCTTTAGACGTTTCATAAATTGGTGGGACGTTTTCTGAATTATGAATATCTGGTGTCTTCAATAGTGTCTTGCATGCGTGATCCTATCCGTCTCGATTCCTGTTTATCCACTGCCAAATTAAAAATCAGCGTTATCTTACATTTTTTAGGTTAAATGGTTATTCAACATTTTCCCGTGGGGCCTCCAGTGGCCATGCACATTGTTAGAAGGAAACGCTGACAATATGGTTATAAAAATTCTTGAAATTTCTCCAGTAGGATATTTTTCAACGTTTTGTGGCCATCTGATGAGTTGCCCTCTGACCAGTCACTCTGGAATAGGTTCCCGAGGAGAAATTTTAAGAATTTCGATAACGCTAGTTTCCTTCTGAGTATGTTCATGGCCACTTCAGGCCCCATGGGAGCCTGTTTTTTTTTTGTTGGGGCGTAGAACCACTGCGTCTACTGAGTTGAACTTTTGTGGTAAATGGGAGCCTGTTACAGAATGGCCGTTCTGAGAATAGGTTGGGAAATGGCCTACAAGGAATAGAAATATTTTGCAGGCATTATCCCAAAGTTATTGACATCCAGTCTCGGAAATTCAATTGATATTCCCAAATAGTGTCTCCGTACCTACTACAGCCCCAGGAAACCGGATTTCCGGGAACCAAAGGCACTCAAACGGACATTTCACACAATCACCATATCTGTTTTTGAATCCAACAGTGCTTAAAGAACTAAAGTCGGTCAATTATTGCCAGAGTTACAATCATTTGAATTTGGTGGGTACCCGGGTACCCTGTCGAGCACTTAAAGGTGTTTTGTTTAATCGAACACTTAAGGGTCAATGAACCCTTCAGAGCCTCACATTCCCTAGCCGGTAAATGAACCCTTCAGAGCCTCACATTCCCTAACCGGTAAATGCACGGTATTGGCAATTGGGATGCGGAGGGTTCGATTCCCTATACGGTCAAACAAATCTTTCGGGTTGGAATTTTCTCAACATTCCTGAGCTGAAAGTATCATTGTGCTTACCACAACATATACAATATCATATCGTTGTACACTTAGTTCAGAGCAAGCAACATGTTTATTGTGAAAGCAGTAAGCTTGAAATTCAAAGAAAAAAAAAAGAAGAAAACCCCGAATTTCAATTAAGTATTATTTTGGCGAGATGCTTGCTTTAAAGGCTCTGTATGTTTGGTAGCATTCAAGTGCTTATTCTCAATCGCAATTTTATAGAATTTAGTTTAAAGTTCTTGAAGCAAATTACTGTGAGAACACATGTATCAAATAGAGAGGGATGAATTGATTGAATTATTATTCAAAAGCGATAATTATCAATGTGTTTGCTCAAAAGGTCAGCAGTGGTCATATAATCATCTATATTCGCAAAATAAAGTTTATCAGTCGAGCATATTCAAAAAATCTACTACAAACAATTACTAACATTTGTGACTAAAACTGGAGTTACAAATGACCAAAACATTTAGCATAAAAAATGTTTTCTCAAAACTAACAAAATTCAAGAGGATCCTATCCATACACGCCACGGGCAGCAGTCGCAGAGAGAACTTGTCATATTTGCTCTTGCCACTAGTTAAGTGCACCGGTACCATAGTCAAGACACGCCGGGGTCGATGACGTTTCGCGCCGGATCCGGATATGCATGATGGCTCTCTGCAGTTTTTATTCGCTCAAACTCTCCGGCAGCAGGCAGACGAGTCGCCAGGATGCATGCGTACTGAGCGAAAAGTGCAGTAGCTCCCGAAAATTGATGAAAATGTGCACCGAATGATGATTTCTCAACCCACCACCGACAGATTCGGAGATGGCAAACAAAAAAAGCTGGTGTGAGGACCGAACGGTCGGTCTGGAGTTTTCCAGAACTGCTACCTGATTGTTGAATTTCTCCTTTGTCCGGGTGCAGAAAATTCTCTAGACGAGACGTTACGTCAGCTGGCGATGCCCATATATGGCGGGAGCGGAAAACACGAGCAAATTGCGTCGTGGAATAATGAAACATGAGTTGGTGTAGGTCGGGAAAAGAGATTTTTTTTTCATCCTTGAACGAATGGATATTGCGCCTCAGTTTCAGATTGTCTGTTTCTCGGTAATAAATAATTTGCGTCGCTGCTGAAAATATTGCTGGAAAGAAAATTTGCATTGACCGTGATTGAATTGATGTTACAAATATGCTGTAAAATATATATTGATATCGAAGCACGCGTATGGTATGGTTCAATTTTTGGTGATGAGTTTGTTAATCAGAATAATGACAATAATCGTGGCTGCCTACACTAAAACAGCTTCTGTCAATTGTAGATATTAAACAGGAGGCATGAAAAACTGTCGCCTTGTCGAAGTCGTTTGCGCCATATGAGTTCAATAACCCCCCCCATCTTCACATCACACTGCACCCCATTCATCGTAGCCTTGATCAGTCAGTTTCCTAAAAAAACTAATCTAATTAGTTTCCTGAAACTTAAAAACAAAACGAAACGATAAAAAAAACTTATCTAGTTTATAACCTTCTCTAGCTCTTTCCGATCAACGATTTCGTATGGTGCCATGAAATTCATAAACTTAGATGCGTCAGGACTAGAAATTAACGGCATCTTTGAAGGATGTACAGAAACTTTAATTTTTGATTTGTATCAATTCCGTCCACAAAAACGGCTCCAAAAATTCCTAAAAATCTGGCAAGTAGCTGCGATAGACGACGGAGGATGATCTGAGAATAAATATCGCTCCGGAGTACTCATATTCCAAGGTACCACCTTTTTTTATAGATTGAGTATTAACTCCCTTTTCCACTCCCCTTCAGTTTACCAGATCATGGGGCACTCGCCACAAGTTATCCTGATGTTCTGCTTCTGCACCCGTGTTCATCTAAGTTCTGCTTCCGCCTTTCAATCACCTCTGTCAAGATACCCAAATCCTTGTCGAGCTTCAACGGTTCTTTGTAAAATAAATGGTTTTTCTTGCGTAATTATGAAAAGCACAGATATCATACACAAAGCTAAAGTTAAACGCAAAAACAAAATGAAATAACAATGTATTAAGGTGATAAAAAGAAACCAAAAACTTATCTTATATGTATCATTGATCTGCTGCTAATGGGTGATGAACTGCACGTTTTCTTCTTCAGAAAATAAAAACGTGATTCCAACTGCGGTGGAAATAATATCGAGCAAAAAAAAACTGAATTTTGAAATAACGAATTGTGAAAAACATCCAAACCAACGAGGCGCGGAAGGAACGAACTTCACCTTTGGCTTTTGCACTGCACAGTCATAAAGTATATTGTTAGATTGAGAGACGTCACATTATAGATTCCACACTACATTCTACAATAGCATATATAAGACAGCTATTGAAACAATATCACTTTTGAAAATCCTTTGCTGGTTCTGGTTCATTTTCGATAATGATGATAAAATTTTAGTGAAGTTCCTATAGCAGCGTTATCCATTATTAGTTGGGCTATTTCAGCAGAAGCACAAATATACATATAAAGGAGCAACATTTTTATGGTCATCAATCTTTTTTTTTTTAATCAGCTCGTTTATTTGTTAGGCTCAGGCATGTGTAACACTTTACGGAGCCGATATTCAATATTGTTGTACAAAAAATTTTACTTTTTGTTATTAGTAAAAGAGGGATGCCAATTACTCGTGGCTAGCTCGAGGTTAATGGGTCACATTTTCGTTTGGAAAGGGCTAGGTAGGTAACTTATTTAAGCCATTATTTGCTGCTTTTGGTTGCGACATGTACCAAATCCTCGATCCCTGTAGTCCCTTTCAGAAACTAAGCCGCAGATGTGTGACCACAGTTTGCTGGGCAGGTACAAGTAGCACGGAAACAAAAGCATAGTATAACTGGGACACAATGGTAGGGAATTTACTAGAGTGGAAGGAAGGAGGTTGATGACGTTACACTCTTAGATCAGACAAACAAAGGAATTCGTAAATCGCTTGCATGTAGGGAAGGTCACGCATTCCCAAAACATCTCTTATCTCGCGGAAGGGTTGTCTACCTCGGGCCACTAGGGTATCCAATAGTCGTGTCCTGGAGGCATCATTATCCGGGCAATGCCAAACTGCGTGAGCGATGTCATCATAACCGGTTCCGCACCTACATAAATTGCTATCGACGAGGTTAATTGTGTAGAGATGTGCGTCTAGCGAGTAGTGGTTGGACATAAGTCTTGACATCACACGAACTGAAACCGCGACTTACATCCAGACCTTTGAACCACGATCTCGACGAAACATTTGGAATAATGGAATGTAACCACCGCCCAAGAGAATTACTTGTCCAATCGTTTCTGCCAACTTTGAAGAGAACTCTGACGTACTAATGGGAAAAAATTCATCATGTGAAATTCTTCTTTAAAAATCTCGCCTACTTGTGCGCCCACCTTTGCTAGAGAGTCCGCCATCTAATTGCCAGGAATTGAGCAATGTGAGGGGACCCAAAGGTCATCAATCTTGAAAATAAAAGAAATATTATCTAGTGTATAAACAACATCGTTAATGAAAACGTATGAAATCTTTTTTAGCACCAAACTAGGTACTAAATACCTTAACCAAGGGTGCGTTAACCATTTGAGACCAGCGTTAACTAGTCTTCAAATCTTATCTCTCATCTAATCTAACCACAACACAACCAGTTATTGAAAGCATCCTGATAAATTATGTATAGACTATCCATCATTTTTCTTGCCTAGTCTTGTCATATCTGATGTAAGCTTTACGTCATAGAAGCGTCAACTGTGTAGCATTAAGGGGCAGGATGAGTCGTGAAAACGACCGGTTTGAAAAATCGCAGAGCAGTTCCTGCGAACCTAGTGTTTCGTAGTGTGTGTTAAAGTTTGTTTTGTTTATTTAGCACTACGCCACCATGCTACCCTTCGAAAAACTGTGTTGGATGAAATGAAACTGCATTGGAAACCAACACAATTGCGATAATGGAATTCCACCTGGAGAGACCGAACATTGTGCCAACCTTCTGAACCCAAAGATATTTTTGGATGGCGATTCCTAACATCTTAGATGCTCACTACGCCTTTCGTTATATTTCAGCGGTTGATTTCCAATTCAAGTAAACTCTTTCAATGCTTCTTAAGAAACATCTTGATTGTTCGTTTTTAACTTGTTTTGCGCGTTATCAGAGGCAGTCGTACAATGATGTGAAGACTGAACTCGGAAAAAATGAGACACATAAAAATGATCACCAAAATTAATTTTAAATCTGATACTTCTCAAATTTTCAGGGATTAAATAACTATATATTAGTTATGTTTTGAAATAATTTATTTATCAAATTTCTTCCCCCAAGCTGAATGCTCGTACATTTCTCTTAACACTCCTCATGAGATCTTGGGCGAGGCTTTGTCCATCTTCCTTACACAATTTCTCTCAGTTTTTCTTCAAAGCTTCATCGCTTTTGAATGTTTTTCCGCTTTTCTTCAACTTCTTCTTCATTATCGCCCAAAACTTTTTGATCGGATGAAGTTCTGCTGAATTGGGCGGGTTCGCCTTTTTTGGAGAAAGAGCAGCAAGCGCTTCTGCAAGCATTCCTCTCGATAAATCTGCCCGTTTATGGTGCCGGTTGCAACGAACGGCTTGCTGTACCGTCCGCACTCGCAGATTGCCTGCCACAACAGGTACTTCTTCGCGAATTTGTCCATCTTTCTCTTCCGGAACTTTTCCGGAACCTCCATGCGGGAGATACTGATAAAAAACTCGAGGCCCGAAATTTGTTTGGTGTCCGCCTTGATATATGTCTCGTCGTCCATGGCGAGACAGCCTGATTTGACCAGCCACTCACGGTACAGCTTCCGCGCACGCAATTTGGCCACCGTATTTTGCTTGACAGTCCAGTTTGGCGCCTTCCTGACCTTAAAAACACGTAGCTCCAGCCCGTTTCAGGGTCTGCTGGACGACCACTTTGACGAATTGACCTTTTGGCCACTGTCTCGGGTGGAAAGGTTCGCGGTTATTTCTTAAAGTACTGCCTTATCTTCCGCACCTTCTCTGGGTATTCCGTTTATGGTTTTCGGCCACTTCCAGCGCGCCGCTTGATGGTCTTCGTCTCCTGGAACATCTTCACAACGCGGGACACGGTAAAATGGTGGATTCCAAGCCTTTTGCCGATCCATTTGTGTGACTGACCAGGATTATCGATCACCGCGCACAAGATTTGCTGGCGTAGCTCCTCGTGTTTCGAATGCATCTTGAAAACTACTTGACAGAATCTACAGTAAAATTTTGCAAACATAAACATAACACAACTAGTTACCCAAAATTTCATTAATTTTTACCCACGCGATAAGGAGTTACACCAAAACAAAAGTGTCGCATTTTTTCCGAGTCCAATCTTTATTTAAATGCATTCTTCTTTTGGCGTTATAACCATAAGCCATATTGGGCTTAGATTGTTCTGAAAAATATAAATACACTTTCTCTTTCTCAAATAAACCATACTGTATTTTTAATTCTCAAACATAGTAAATAACAACGTTTCTTTCCATCTTCATTTCAATTGATTGATTTTCGTAGGGTAGACGAGTTCTCTAACTTTTCCCTTAGCACTACTCATAAGCTTCTGTATAGTGCTTTCTCTCTACGATTTTACCACTTTTGGCCAATTTTTCTTAAATTTTTCAAGACTGATCTGCTGGTTTCATGTGTTTTCTCAGCTTCACCTTCGTCAAACCCCAGAAAGTTTCGATATGGCGATTCTCTGGACAGTTTTGTGGATTCATCTCCTTTGGTACAAGTACGACATTGTTCCTTTTGTACTTCTCTAGTGCATACTTGGATTATTGACAGTAAACAAGATCAGACCAAAAGATAGTAGGCTTTTTTTGGCTATGTGATAAAGGATAGCATCCTTTTTGCAGACACCCTTCACTTAGATTTGAAAAAGGACCTGCCTTGAAATGTTGGGCTTGTTGTAAATCAAAGGTTCAAACGAAATTCACCAGAATTCAAAAGATAAATGGATCGTTGCCGGTGATTTTGGTAATTTTTAATAAGGTTGTCGTTGGTGTCATCTTAAATAGAAAGGTTAAATGACGCTCACTCTCTTCCTCCAACGGCGATGATCACTAACTCTTGTCATAGCAGCTTTTAAAGGCTTATGGTTATTGCAACATTGTTCGATTTCTGAAAGATAAGGCAAGAGAAGCAAACGAGAAGAAAAAGTGTAATTCGAAACCCCTATTTCATAGGTGAGTATGCGGCTGTTAATCCGCCGCTATTTAGCACCGGATTTGAAGGGAATGTGTCAGCTACAATACATATATTGTCATGCCGCGAGCGTACGAACAACGATCTGTTCCCATGGGGCAGCGTCATCAAACTGCAGCGAAAAAAAAAGTTTTTTTGCCGCACGCGGCAGCGAAATCATCGCGGCGGAAAATCGCCGCGGGTGAGATATTACTTGGCGACTTTGCTGCGGATAGCGCACAAACAAACGCGATTAAAAAGCATCGCGTCGGTTTTGTGCAGTATCCTCAGCTGCCGCCATGTAACTCACCGCGGCGATCTCTCCGCCGCTGACCTGCTGCCGCTGCGGCGCAAAAAACGCTGCCAGTGTGCATCGTGCAGGGCGGCTGAAATCACCGTCCATGTGACAGCGTGAAACTCGATATTGGTGTCAGCAGGCCTTGCAAACCAGCCGACAAACGAGCACATGAACGTCAACAGCAGAATACGGACCGGAACAACCAGTGCAGGACACACCAACGAAACAGGACTAGCGATTGGAAACTCGGTACGTGGAACTGCAGATACCTCAATTTTATAGGAAGCACTCTCCGATGTATTGAAGGATCGCAAGTTCAGCATCGTAGCGCTGCAGGAGGAGTGATGGAAAAGATCCATGGTGGGTACGTTTAGAGGCTACCAGATCTGTGGCACGATACGTGAGCTAGGAACCGCTTTCATAGTGATCGGCAAAATATGTGTGATCCGGTTGTGGCCAATCAATGAATGAATGAGCAGGTTGAGGATCAAGGGTAAGTTCTTCAACTTCAGCATTATCAGCGTGCATAGTCCGCACTCCTGAGGCACTGATGATGGTAAGGATGCTTTTCTCGCGCAGCTAAAACGTGAATATGATCCATCGTAGGAGACTTGAATGGCTAAGTCGGCCAGAAGAAAAAAATTAGACCAACTATTAAATAGTTCAGCGCTCACCAGCGGCCAATCGACAACGGCCTAAACGTTACACTGAAAATTTATTTTAGTTTATATTACGAAATCGGACGTGGAACTAACAAATTTATCTATTGTTTTCTGCAACGAAACTGATTTGTACTATTTATGAAGCTACATTCGTAATTAATGGCACACGCGCAGCTGTCAAAAGCATGAAACATGTGTTGACACAGAAAGGCAATTCGTGCATTGTACGAAAACAATAAAAAAAAGTGTAACACAGGGTTCGATCCCTGTCCAGCACCAATGAGACCCCCCTCTATCAATCGCCTCAGGGTCGGCGTGCGCGCTTCACTATCGCGTCCAAGAATAACAACTAAGCAATGCTAAATACTCGAACACCCACTTTTTATTTTTAAACTTGCAACAGTACCCGACCGGCTTCTCCCACTTGCTTACTTCCTATCTCCCTACCTCTTTTCTCACACTTCTATCGTCGGGGCCCTCTTCACGTTCCGCTACTTTACGCTGTTGCTCGTTGGGGTCTGTCCAGGTTAAATCGTCCAGAACGATACTACTTTCAGGTCTGGTGATTCCAATCTCAATGGCATTCACATCGGCTCGGTTGGCATTCAAAATGGCCACGTCTTTCGACCCAAGGCTTGAGACGACACTAGTCGTAGCTACTAGGACTCTCACGACAGCCTGACTCTAACGGACGGCGGAGTTAGTTTGGGGCAACCGGAACGTCGGTCGAGCTTGACCAGCTCAGCCAAACCAAAGGCAAACTCAGGGGTCCTGGATGCCTATCTTGGTCTCCTTTCCACTTCACTTTATCCACTTCTCCACTTTACTTTCTTAAAAGGGTGTCCACGATGAAATTGCCATACTACAAAATTGATTCGCAAAATTCGAGTTTTCATCCGATTGCCATCAAATTTTCAGGATTGAGAAATAACTATTAAACTTCATTTTACCATTTTACTCGTATTTTATTTACAGTCCATACGCAAATGCCCGCACCTTGGCCTTAACCCCGGCCATAAGATTCTGCACAACCTGTGAATCAACCGTTTTTTGCATGTAAACCCATACTTTCTTCAGTTCCTCGACTGTCTTCACTACCTTAGGTCGTTTAAGAAGGTGCTGCTTCATAATCGCCCAGTACTTCTCGATGGGGCGGAGCCCGGAGTGTTGGGAGGGTTGAACATTTTCGGCACGAAATTGACCTTATTGTCCGCATACCACTTCAGCACGTCCTTGGAGTAGTGGCATGAGGCCAAATCCGGCCAGAAGATTGTTGGGACGTTGTGGCCTTCAGGAGAGGAAGCAGCCGCTTCTGGAGGCACTCTTTATGTACACCTGTCCGTTCATCGTGTCCTGGGTCACGAAAGGTGCACTCCGCTTCCCGCACGTGCAGATGGCTTGCCAAACCAGGAATTTCTTCGCAAATTTGGACATCTTCTGAGTGCGGACATGCTCCGAACGCTGAACTTATCCTTGGCCGTGAAAAACAGGTTGCCGGGGATCTGTTTGAAGTCGGCCTTCACATATGTTTCGTCGTCCATGATGCAGCATTCAACTTTCGTCAGCATGTTGAGGTACAACTTCCTGGCACGGGTTTTGGCGGACTTGTTCTGCTTCTCGTCGCGATTAGGGGCCTTTGTACCTTGAACGTTCGAAGCCCAGCCTTAGTTTTGGCCTTCTGGACAAAACTTCGGCTTAGGTGCAGCTTTAGCCACATCCCGAACGGAGGCGTTCGGATTTCGGCTGAAGGCCCCAACTACGCGGTTGTGATTTTTGGTGCTGTACGGAATACTTTTTCCTTCACTTCTGGGCTTCCGATCGGTGGTCAACCGTTCCTCGAACCACTTAATCACTCGCGACACCGTGGAATTCGCGATTCCCAACGTTTTAGCGATGGAACGATGCGAGAGATCCTTGTTCTCGTGATGAATGCGCAAGATTTTATCACTCTCTCGTCTTACTTTGCCTCGTTTCAATTTTGCATCGTCTTTGTTGCGAGCGTGCTGCAGACTTAGTAGCCGATCAACGATGGCGATTTTCCTTTATCTTCCCATAACCATTTCGCCACCTCGATGGCCTGCCCACTTCTGATGTCCTGCGATGGCTGGTGTAAGTACCGGAACTGTTGGTGTGTACCTGTATCCTCACAGTGGGTGTTGGGTGGTGTCCAGAAGATATTTTGTGATGTTTTCTTGGATTAATTTAAATTTCGATACATTGATTCCCGAAAATCTCACTAATCTTGGACACTTCAACACACCACTGGTTACAAAAGTTACGAGTAATTTGTACCAATATAAAAGAAACGTCTCTCTTGTGATTGCATAAAGACAGACAGACCTACTATATCGACTCGCAATGTAATTGAAAAAAAAAAGCACAACCACATGGAGTTGTCTAGCGTTTTTTAAAGTTTCTGTCATGGGATTGGACACTGTATTTTTGGTAAGCGCTGATACAAAATCCATGGTTGATCTCACTGGGCCATGGTGGCTCGTGAGAAGATACTTGCTAAATATGTATCAAGTTATAACTCTTGACAGACTTTAAATCCCAGCAGCAACATCATCTTTCATGAGTACGATAAAAGAAAAACATTGATTGGTTGGGTTTTACGAAATTCATATCGTACATTATACATGAAGGTGTAATGATAGCATTTCATCAGATAAAAATAATATGAATACAATATACGAGACATTTGCTCTATGTACAAAATCCATGTTTACAAAACGAGTGAAAGATATTTTACGCAAATAAATTTTCAGTGTATTGAATTCGGCGCCTTCAAGAATATGGCCAAGGTCGGTCAAGATTTGTTACAGTAAAAGGTATGGGAAAAAAATATGATAGAAGGGGGCTAATAAATCTAAATGAATAGCGGACGTAGTGTTTGAAATTTGAATCATCTTTAAATGAATATGCTTGATGCTTACAAATTCGAATTTGTAAGACTTGATGCATATTCATTTAAAGACGATCCAAATATGTCGTTTTATGACTTTTTGAAATGCTATTTAAGTCAATGAAAACTCATAGTCATTTTGCTTGGTAAGGTTTTTATTTATTTATTTTTTATGTGTACATCTTCCACATATTAGTAATTAACATAGCTTCATATATATATATATATATATATATACACATATATATATATATATATATATATATATATATATATATATATATAAATATATATATATATATATATATATATATATATATATATATATATAACATATATATATATATATATATATATATATATATGTAAACATATACATGTATATATATATATATGTATATATATATATATATATATATATATATATATATATAATCTATAACCTTTCACATACAAAAGTGATTTCTTTTGGATTACGCTTGAATTAGCAAACCTTTAGCTGAACACCGTGATTTTTCTTAAACAGGTACGCAGCAATGAACCTGTGTAACAGGTATTGTTTTTGCGTGTTTATAGAACTCCTAAGTTCTTCTGACATTTTTGCATATTGTTCAGCTGATATGAAGCTAAAATTCAGTTTTGTAATACTTTTATTTGACTGTTCAACTGCCCAGTCATATAGTTCCCGAGGAGTTTTGATTGTGTTTCCATAATCTTGAGCAAAGCTTGCTCTCTTTGCCATTCGCTTGAGATTACCACCAATAGCATTACATGGACCTTTCCCATGAGACGTTCCAATTCATATATGGACTTGAAATTGCACACACTGGCAAAGTTCTTTTTGTTCTTATGATGGGCCGCTGCTCCATCTGACATGAAAATAATTTTTGAGCAATATATTGAATTTTGTTCAGAGAAATCAATTTTGATATAAACAACTGAAATGCTATTGAGTTCTGGGTCATTACTTGAGATTTTATGATGAAGCTTTTGTTTTCCAATTTATTGTCCTTCTTGTAATATACTTCAAATTTTTGGTAATAAACAGGATCAACAACCTGATTCAAATTTATTATCACAAAAGTTAAAAAATAATAATAATTTAAAAATGAGCCCTTTTCAAATGGTAGCCTTGAATTTTCGAACATTCAAAGACCCTTAAAAATCCAAATTGTCATTATGATTACATTTAATTGGCTTCTGTGAGGTTTAAGACCAAATTAAAAGACGAGTTGGCGCGATACACGGTAAAAATTGGACATGAAAATTTGTTGTTAGAAAAACTTTTTTCCTTACAAGTGCCCACCTCGCGATGTATAGCAAACTTTAACACAATTGTTATGCCTATATTTAAAAAAATCGTCCATTTCTAAGATAGTCATTTCTTGAAAATTGACTTTAAATTTGAAAATATATTTTTTAGCGTGTAAGGATCGATTTAACTTTTTTGCTTTTTTTCAGACAATTTTCTTAAAGTCACCAATACATCACTTTTATGTAAGTCTTTTCCTTTTTTTGAATTATGTTGACATGAAAAATTTGTTGTTAGAAATTTTTTTTTTACTTAAAAGTGCACATCTTGCAATGTATGGTGAACTTTCAGACAATTATATTGCTTTTAATAAATTAAAATTTCGTCCAATTCTAAGAAAGCAATTTTTTGTAAATTGACTTTAAATTTTAAAATATATTTTTTTAGCGTGTAAGAATCGATTATACTATTTTTTTCATACAAGCTTAGACAATTTGCTAAAAGTCCTCTATACTTCACTTTTTTGTAGGTCTTTTTCTTTTTAAGTTATGTTGACTTAAAAAAAATCGAACAAAAAACTTAAGCTCTTTTCGAATGGTGGTCTAGATAAATTTTGAAAAAACAAAGTAGATACAGTTGCTTGAAAAGACATAGTTTACCCACCCACAAAGTTTTATTCTGAGGATTCTGAGAGGGTGCTGCCAATCAAGAATACAAATTGGCGTGAAATTCGTCAATTGTGAAACTGAAATATAAATTACTAATATTTTTCCTTAACTTCAGTCAAACTTTAATTTTCGCCACCATTAAACCAGCAATTCAATCAATTATTATAGCTTTCAGAAGCAAAACATTTCAGATTAAGTGACACCATACCAAGTAAGAGTAAATGTAAAATTTTCATCTATTCATGAAAAGGATAAAACTGATTTCTACCCCGCTGATCAATGCTACCTCGTCTAACGGTACAACCCTAGATGCGTCTGGTACTGATTTGACGGTTCCCCATGATCTTCCCGAGGCCGCAACAGCATCCAGTTTTTAGCTGGCTGCTTGGTAACCAACTTTATCGCATCATCGTCTACATCCATCCAAACACATGTTCAAGAACGAACGGATATTCCCCGAAGGTCACCCGACCCGTCAACAACGCTGCACTGTGTCCCACTTCTTGTTTGATGCTCCTACCTATTCTTCAATCTCAATCGCAAGCGGAAACCTTTTGCGCAAACTCAACCCATCAACCGACCCGGCATCGAACCCTTTTTGCCCAACCTTTTTACCGCGTCCCTGCATCCTACCGCAGTGAATGGCTGATGATGTCAAGGACTGTCTAGACGGTGTCCATTATAGTCAAATTTTATTAGCACCATTTGGCGGTGGCGCTCTGCTTTCATTTCCATCCAAAGCTTCATGAGGGATGTTCCCATCGATGTTTCGTCGTTGATACTGTCGGTGGTTAACTTGATTGGTTTCTTAGCATTTTTATTTTATTTACTATACACCGTCGTTGTGGTTAGCGTCGTGGGAAAAACAAAGATATTGCCCTTGCAGTTAAACCTAGCTCCTTCAAAGGCTCACTGCGATGAGTTTGACATATGAACAAGAAGTTATGCATTTCAGAACTCTCGAAAGACTGTCAGGGAATATCATCTGTGATAAGGAAATATATGCCTAATATTAACATAGAAAGTATCCATTGCTCGATGGCTCGAAGATGACTGCCCGTTAATGATTCATCCATCCTTTCCAGCGAACAACGGCATTCTATAGCGGCTGGTGAGCTTTGTAGAGAGTTCCGCAACAGACGGAATTTTTATTTATTGCAATATTATCGCTCGTCCAGACAGCCAGTATCGTCTTTCCGATATTCTTTTTTTTTCCTAAATCTACCCAGAGGGGGATCGAGCGGTACAGATTCATCGTCTCATGTGCATCGCCAATTCGCAGAACTGCGATGATGATGATGCTTTTTGGGGATTTTCCCTTGGCAACAGTCCATCGCGAAGTGCGCTCTGTGGCTAAGACAGAGGGAAATGCCAAACATTCTTTAGGTTTGCAGACCTTATTCTTATGGTATTGCCGATGCGGAAGGTTTTCGGCGGAAGACGATCACATTTTTTTTCACTGCCGGCCTGTAGATTTAACGTGAATGCTGTGCTAACCAAGGTGGATTAATGATTTAAAATCTGTGTTAAGCATTTCAAGAGAACTAGATGAAGCAAACATGCAAACCTATTATGGTTATGACTCAGAATCTACTGTTACGCGTAATGTGTGAGCTACAAGGGCCTTTTCAATTGAGTTCAGGTAGAGGACACAACAAAATGAATGAAAATTTAAAAGAACTGGCGCGTTTATGTTTTTTTTTTCTGAATGAATTTGGTAGACATGTTTTCGTTTGTTTATGTGTGTAATTTCTGCAAAAAAAACGAAGGTTTGTGTTTTTAATCTAACCCTTGGATCGGTAATTCCTACCGGTTTTTCTTTCTGTGTAGAAACATTCCATAACCTAAACATTTATCTTCAAACGAAACCGTATCCTGTCAGTTTGAACGTAATTTTGTATTGCATAACCTTAGAATAACTTCTTGTGCAACTTGGCATTAGGAGTAATCAAAGCATCCCCCATGCTTGACTAAGAAGGGGTTAAACTTGTATCAGAACATGCTGCTTATACGAGAAATACCTATTGTGTGTTTTAGTGGCATGGACAATTCTTATCTTTGGTTAAAATTGTTGTTTCATTTGTTTGAGAGCCCTCACCCCCTTCTAGGGGGAAGGAGTCTCAAACCACCTAAGAAATAAATCCTGCCTAAAAACATATACATTTTCGAAACGGTAAGGATAATTCTCATGTTGACATTTGTGTCTCATTTGTATGATAGCCCACCGCATCCAGAGAAGAGAGGAGTTTCAAACCACCATAGAAACATTTCTTGCCTCCAAAAACCCCCACACGCCAAATTTGGTTTTATTTGCTTGATTAGTTCTTGAGTTATGCAGAAATTTGTGTTTCATTTGTATAGGAGCCCCCGCTTCCAGAGGAGGGTGGAATTTCGAACTAGCATAAAATTCTTTTCCGGACCCAAAAACATCTGCAGACCAATTTACATAGCAGTAGAGATAGTTCTCATGTCTGGTTGAAATTTGTGATTCCTATGTATGGAATCCGCCCTTTCTAGAGGAGGCGGGGTCTCAAACCACCATAAAACATTTCTTGCCATTTCAAAACTCACCCATGCCAAATTTGGTTCCATTTGCTTGATTATCTCTCGAGTTATGCAGAAATTTGTATTTGCATGCGAACCCCCCTTTCTAGAGGCGGGAGGGCTCTCAACCCACCATAGAAATATTTCTCTCCTTCAAAAACCACCACATGCCAAGGCTGCCTTCAAAAGCCTCCACTTGCCGAATTTGGTTCCATTTGCTTGATTAGGTCTCAAGTTATGCAGAAATGTGTATTTCTTTTGTATGGGAGTCCCTCTTTTCAGAAAAAGGAGGGGTCTCGAGTCACATTAGAAACATGTCTCTCTTTCAAAAATCTTCACACGCCAAAATTGGTTTCGTTTGCTCGATTAGTTCTCGAGTTATACAGATATTTGTGTTTCATTTGTATGAGAACCCCTCTTTTTAGAATGGGGAGGGGTCTCGAATTATCATAGAAACATTTTTTGTCTTCTAGAACTCTCACATGCCAAATTTGGTTTAATTTGCTTGATTAATTCTCGAGTTATACAGAAAGTTGAGTTTCATTTGTATAGAAGCCCCCTCTTTCAGAGAAGTGAGGGGCCTCTTACTATCATCTACTTGCCTTACTATCATCTACTTGCCTCTATCACCTTTTCCGGCCCCAAAAACCCCACCATACAACATTTCACGCTGATCGGTTCAGTAGTTTTCGAGTCTATAAGGTTCAGACAGACAGATACTCATTTTTATGTTTATAGATAGAATGTGTTTTCGTGATTGATATATTAACATAAAAATAATTTTATAATTTTTATCTAATGTATTATAGATACCTACTTTTAATTATTATCTCTTATTAACCTCCTCATCATTTTGATCTTTCTTCTCCTCTTATGATTATGAAGTATCTAGTGCCTTGAATACAAGAAGCTGAAACGGAATTTGTGGTAGGCTCTTGCACTTATTACTCCACGTATTTTTCATTTCCAGTTTGCAAATGGACATTTTTCCAAATCTGAGCTGAACTGATTCATGCAGCGCTGTGACTAGTATCTGATTTTATACTTCTATCTTGGTCATTACTTTATCATAATTCACAGTATCATTATATTTGATAATATTGTTTTATTGATTCTACCTTACAAATGATTTAAACATTACTTTTTAACTAGACATTAATGGAAAAAATAGTATTTTCCATTTAATTCCAACTACCTTTGCTTATCTTGACAGATACGCGTCTTTCGTCTACAATGTGCAGACTTTTTCAGTGTCTCGTACTTATAACTCGACTTACTGTTTTTTGTTTTTTCTCTATCCTTTTTTCTTTAACTCCCTTTCAATTTAATCTTCTCTGTTCTCTTAACACTGGAGCAATAACTATTGGGCCAGCAAAAATAAAAGCGAATTGGTGTTATAAAATCAGCATCTAGCAACAAATAGTGATCATGGCTACAGTTTAAATGTTAACCTTGTAAAATATCAATAGATTTTACAAACTTTTTCCGGATATCTCTAATTAAGATTTTGGTGAAACGCTGCTATCGCTGAAAAAAAACGAAAACGTGCTTAAGCGCGATCCACAGAACTCTACACTTTAACACTTTTAAACATTTCTTGTATTTCAGGATCAACCGCATTTCAGGATACGAACGCTTTTTGTAGTTTTCATTTACATAATTATATACACTATCATTTAAATATATCATGGGAATGGAAGGGACCATCAGGGCACCCGATCGAAGCACTCTGGATGGGAAAAGTGGGCATGCCCCATTGCTAACAGTTTGTGAATAGAGGGCGGGCTCTTCTTCCCGCCATTGGGTCATCCTCATGTCAGATAGCTCACTTTTATGACCAATTGTGCAATCCTGTTGTTGGAAGGAGATTTTTCATATCCTTGTGGAAACGTATAAGTGATGTTGCTTATCGATCCACCCAACCCGTTTTTGAATTGCATGAGTTTATCAAAACTTGATCAAGCCTAACAAAGAGGAGAGCCCATTGCTGTCGGACTTATAGCTCGAGTCAAAGTAAATCTGGACGCACGATTTAATACACCACTGCGTCTCTGGTGGTTGGGACAAAAAACATTTGATATTTGGAATTTGTTGATGTTTCATTGACGAAAAATGGGTAAATTGATTGATCGACGCATCTCGAAATTACGGATCATGGAACTTGAGAAAAGAAAATTAATTGTGCACAAGCCTCTAGAGAATCCTTCGTTGTCTGCCTCAAAAAACAGCAAAAGTGTTAATTTCCCAAAGTCTTGTAATCAAACGAACGTTACAAGGACACTTTGAGTGTGGATAGGGCATAGCGCATCTATCATAAAAGTGGCACTAGGGACAAAGAACTGAGGAGAAATACGATTCCAATTTTTCTACCGTGCGTAACATCCTTTCAAGAGAAGGATATACGTCTTTTTGTGCCAGTAAACATCCAAATCGCTCCATGAAACAATATTTAGTGGCCAATAAGCGAACACGATTACTAAACGAAATTTGTTGGCAATATTTTAATGGATAACAAAACATAACGAAAATTTCCAGCTTTACAGTATTCGGTAGTTTTTTACCGAACTTTCAACAGCTGAACGTTCGGTAATCTGATTTAACGGATTTCGGTAAAATTTGACAAATTCCGGTAATTTTTTTACCGGAATACTGTAAAATTTCACTGAAATCTGGAAAATTGGATTACCGAACGTTCAGCTGTTGAAAGTTCGGTAAAAAATTACCGAATACTGTAAAATTTTCTAAGTGTGTATATTAGGATGTAATACATTTCCACTATCACCATATGAAGCACGATGAAAGTTCATCAGCGCTGTAAATTTCCATTTTGACTCAATGCGGTTCATTTGTGATGTAGGGTATGTGTCCAATAAATCAGCCTAACATGTTACGGTCGGTTACAATTTTTAACTCATTAAATAATTGAGCTTAGAACGATATAAAACTGGAACCGCTTGCTTAGATAAACTAAATAGGATTATGGCCCATCAAGAAATATTTATGAGGGCAACTTTCAAGGGATTTCGATTTAAACTCGATTTGTAGGCTTCATGTTAGGTTCACTCATGTACTGAAAATTAATCTAAGTTTATATGATGAAATCGAAGGTAGAACTTACTCATCTATATTGTTTTCTGCAACGAAACTGATTTGTAGTTTTTATGAAGATACCTTCGTAATTATTGGCACACGCGCAACTGTTAAAAGCACGAAGCATTTTTTGACACTGAAAGAAAATTCGTACATTGTACGAAAACAACACAAAAAGCTACAAATATTAAAATAAATAAAAAAGAAACGTCTTTCTGGTGGTTGCATGAATGACTGACAGATCTACTATACCGACCCGAAATGTAATTCAAAAAAGCGCTACCACATGGAGTTAGCCAGTGTTTTATTTTTCTCAATGTTTCTGACATGGGATTCAATCCTATATTTTCTGAAAGAGCCGTTACTTCATCCGTGGTTTATCTCACTAGGCCATGGTGACTCGTAAGAAGATGATACTTGATTAGTGAGTATCAGCTTAAAAATCTCGACAGCGTTTTAATTTTTATATTGAGATATACATATTATACCCACTTTTCCAAGCAGCAACACCATCATGCATGAGCATGATAAAAGAGAAACAGCGATTGGCTGGTCTTAACGAAAATCATTTCGTGTATTGTACAAAAAGGTGTAATGATAGTATGTCACCAGATGACAAGCAATATGAGCAATAGTTTCATACAATTTACGAGACATTTATTCTGTGTACCAAATTTATGTTTACGAAACGAGTGAAAGCTAATTTACGAAAATAAATTTTCAGTGCACAATGTACATTTAGTTTCCAGGGGAAAGCATAGCAATTCACAAACAAAATTCCAAAAAATTGCTTGATAAGGATCAAGGAAACGGATATTCGTGGCTGTTTAAATTTATACCTTCATCACAAAAACAACTCACTACACAACACAACATCCATTTGGCTAACTTCAAACGAAGTAATAATGAATAACCTTGTTGGTATCAAACAACATTTTAGGTAACAAACAAACACATAAACACACTCAAGTACCTCCTTACCCACCCCTCCCTCACACACCACGATACCAACAAACCTTCTATAAATACCTCTATTTAGACCTACTGTGATGTTCCTTTCAAGTCGAGCACTCGACACTGAAGAAGTCTGTAAGTAGCAGACGAAATAGGCCTATCTGTCAAAAGATAAGCTTATAGTGGAATTTAAAGGAATTTGCTCGGGTTTACTAGCGAAAGTTTGAAAAAAGTGTTTCAATGTTTTATTTTTTATTTTTTTAAAAGTGATCAAATGAAGTGTTAATTTTAAATTCTCCTAGTTTCCCAATCACAATCGTTCTACTAATACGCTCAAAAACGTTTTTTTAAAAATAGTGATTTTTTTAAAGTGAAAGTGAACCTAATGATATTCATTATTGAATACACTCAGTAGCAAAAAAAAGCAAAATTCTGCTTCCAAGAATCGCCATGTTCAACTTTCTGTTACTTTGTCAATTATCAATATATTTAGCTGAAAATTTGGCAACACTATAATAAATGTAAAGACCTTATGTATTTCATGCTGATGAAATCAGTATTTCTGTGAAAAAAATAGGTAGCAAATTTAAAGTTTCTCTATAGCGTTAAACAATGCAGAAAGTTATGTGTACAAAATTTCAACTGTATCCATCAAGTGGTTTGGACTACAGCTGGCGTCAAAATTGACGCACCAACATGAGTATTTCCCTTTTTCACCCGATATTGACCTTGTTGAAATATCGGTGCAAAAAAAAAAGTCAAAGCGATTTCATCTTACAAATACACATGATTCGTTGCACGTGAAATATCCCAAATAACTAGTGTAACCCACGAAATATATGGCATTCAGTATAAATTGGTTTGTAAAAACTACGTATACAGTAGTATAAAGTATTTTTAATAGAATTCGCCTCGCCTCTTTTTTGCACCGATATATCAACGTGGTCAAAATCGGGTGCTAAGTGGAAATACTCATGTAGGTGCGTCAATTTTGTCCACATTATTTTCTATGTATTTTTTGACTGTGGTAAAATTGAAAATATGTTATCAAAATTTTTCACAGAAATATGGATGTTTGAAATTGCTATGTCTAAAAATAACTTTTTTCAAATATAACCTCAATTCTATTTATTTTATCAACATGAAACTTCGATCACATGAAGTCTATATATAGGTTGTAATGGTTGTATTGGTTATAGTGTTGCCAAATTTTCAGCTTAAAATATTGATAATTGACAAAGTAACAGACGCTCGAACAACGCGTTCTTTTGAAGCAAAATTTTGCTAGGCTTTTTTTGCTACTGAGTGTATAATCTAAATATAATAGGGAGTATAACACAGATCGTGTTTGCTAATTCAAATTGCATTGGAAGGTGTTATTGAAAGAGCAGGAATACACACGAGTGGCACGATCTTCAGGAAGTCTGTCCATCTTTTTGGCTTTACCGACGACGCTGATATCGAACCACGTAACTTTGAGACCATGACAATAACGTACATCAGACGTAAAGCTGAAGCAAGAAGAATTGTGCTTATGATTAATGCGTTGAAAACTAAATACAAGAGGAGAAGAGGCTCCCTAGAAGACAATGTTAGCCACAACGAGTTCGACCACGAGAACGACGGTGAGAAAATCCAGGTAGTAGATGAATTTGTGTATCTGGGCTCATTGGTGACTGCCGATAACGACACCACTAGAGAAAAACAGAGGGCCATTACGGCTGGCCTATTTTGGCCTTCGACGGACTAAGATCGAACACAGTTCCCGAACAACAAAGTTGACCATCTACAAGACATTAATTATACCATTGCTTGTGGAGGACCAACGTACCCTTGGTACCTTTGAACGTGTAGAAGGCGGGTGTACCACAAATTGTATCTGTGGTGGGAGAACCTCCCATCGTACACACCACAAAAATCGGTCGACTACGGTGGGCCGGACATGTCGTTAGAATGTCGGATGACAGCCCAGTTAAAATGATTCTCGAATATGAACCGACAGGCACAAGAAGAATGGCAATCCCATGCTCCATATCCAAATCATTCTTCTTGGGTGCCGTGATGGTCCCACCTTTTCCCCGTTATATGATATTTAATATTTAGTATATTTCGTTGTGGTCATTTTGTGTTAGAAAATATAGCTGAATTTTAAATTATTTAGGGTTATATACGTTTTTAACTTATTGCTTCAATTTGATGTAGGGTCCAGGTTGTCTTCACGGTGAGTCATATGGTATTGCTCGCGGTCGTTCAATAGGGAAGGGAACTAGAAAAAGTAGAGAGAGCATTAGTTATTGGTAACATGCTATGCGGATGTGAGATTTTCATGGTGATATTCACACAACGGCCGTTCATAATGGTTCGACGGATGCATATGAGAGATCATTCCCGATGAGTTTCCACTGGTTTACTAAATTCTATCACGTTTAGCAATAAAAGTCAAGAAATTCTTCAATACGGGCTACATTTTGAAATATCAGGGCATTGATCTCGCATCGCATCTTCAAGTGATCATTACAAGATGTTCATTTGGTGCAGGCACTCTTGAACGTTGAAGTGGTAGCCTAACCACACGTGTTATCTCCCGCGACCCAGTTGCAAGAACGCGCCCATATCCCTTTCTGAACCGAAGGGCAGGAAGCTACAATTTCGTGATACATACTCTGAAACTCAGTTTCTTGTAAAAAATATTAGTGAAATAAGCCATTCACTATTTACAGAACTGATCCTTATAGACATTCAAACATTCAAAGATCGACAAAAACGTCTGCCAAGATATCATTTGCAAACGGTTGTGTTGAACACCACGTTGCCTTCCTCAGCTAATTAAATCGGACTAACTATGTGAAATTCGAACCATTAAATCGAACGATGATTCAATATAAAATGCATTGTGAATCAATTAACTTAACATTATCTCATGGAAATCATGGACAATGTTTTATTTGTATGCGATCAATGAGGTAATAAAATTACGTGTAGATATGTATTCCACAATCGGTTGACGATATAAATTAAAATTAAAAAGAACATTTTCTATAATACCTTTTGATCAAAGCTTACATCAAACTATGATTAGCAAAAGGTGTAACATAGACTCGCAAAAACCTAAGTGTTGTCGATCTAAAAACTTAGCAAATGATCAGCAGTTGTCGTCGGAGTGTTCTGGTCAGCAATCGCCATTATTTTATCAGCAGCAGATGCAGATATCATTGGAAATTGTATGCACTTGATGGGCGGGCACAAGCATATTTCGCTTTTCTTGCTTGTTCGGGCTCATGGATGATATGCCCATTGCACAAGCAGTAGGTAACAAGCTGGATCTAGAAGAAAAAAAAAAGGAAGGTGCATCACAAAAAAGGGGAGTCACTAAGATGCGCTTCGTTTATTTTCGCCATTTTTTTCCTCTTTAGGGTTATTTTACTTTAAATATTTCGCTTTCAACTAGCTTGGAGATAAACCTCTTAACTGATGGTTAGAATAATGACTAACCCCTCAAGACATGCCGCCTACCATGTGAAAATATGCACACATTTTTAGACAGCTTATCTTTTAATTTCACAGCTTCACATATGAGCCAACCAACGATAAACTTGCTCGAAATCCCTTCTACCAAGCAAAGGAAAAAGGTCAATACTCCCGAAATTTAGAAGTTCGTTGTCCCCGGCTGCATGTCTTCGATGTTTTCGAAAAGACGTGCATCTCATCGTTGAAAGCGGTTTCTTACGAGTTCTTTCGCATGTTTTTCTTGCAGTTTCACTCAACGGCGACGACCGACATCTCCGCTCTGCTCTTCTAATAAATCTGTCTGGGATGCAATGCGTTGTGCCGCAGCAAATATTAACAACCACTCACATAGTTGCATACCGTGCCTAGTGCCAGACGGGCAAAATGTGCAGCGGAGCCAGCAACGGAGAACTGTGTACACTAAGGCTAATCAACTTAATATTGTCAGCTCCTCAGCATATTTTTTAAAATTCCCGTCGTTTTTTGTTAAGAAGGCATCGGAATTTGATTTAATTAATTTATTTGAAATTAAGGAAAATACCCATATTGTGAACTTTAAAAACAAATCGAGGAGAATTACTTTGAAGAGTTTAATATGAACCACACGTCATTAATTAATTACAGTTCAGTGAATCAGTTTTAAGGTGAAAGTGAAAAGTATCTGCATGCAAGTATCACCACATCGAATATTGGAAGGGAGTAATTTAAGAAACTACTAAGATTGAGTATGTCAAACTACAACATAAAATGTTTGCTGTGGTGCAGTAAGCAAGCGATGCACATTACCCCAACAAATGTTTATGGTTATTAAGATTTGTGCCATCAAAATTACGTAGTGATGATGCAAATCTGTCCTACTTAATTGCTTCTGTTTGTGTACACCATCAGCTATGCCCTTAATTGTGGACCCACCAATCTAATATTTGAGAAGGATTTTGTTGAAATAGAATCTAAAATGTTTTGATGATCTGGAGGAATTAAAATCTGCATAATTTCTTGAATCTAATGGTTCAGAAATGTGACGATGTTGAGTTCTCTGACGTAGGACATTCAAATTAATATTTTTTTTCCACTTTTGTGATAAGTGGTTGAAATACTTTCTTATACAAATGTTTTTCTTCAAGAAACAGCCCATTGTATCGACTACCCTGCATTCAATGGTACTGATGAGGATCAACTGTAAACTTGTTTCCTACTTTAGAAAAATTGTCTGAATTGTTTTGCAAACCACGATACATTATTCATGATATCTATGTACGTGGAAAACTTAGTTAAAGTAGGGGCGTAATGATTAATTGTTACGTCAAACTCCATGCTGATCTCATGTTTCGGTTTTGGAGTTTGATGTCCTCATAGATTGTTTCTTGTTAGAACAAATGAGAAAATTTTAGGCCCAGCAGTGCAAACCTTTTTCGGCAACCAATTCTGAAAATCTCTCATCCGGTATATTGAGTCCACTAAAAACTCTTCACTGAATTTATTCGTATAATAATTTGTTTGTTTTAGCTGTTATCTGATTATGTATCATCCCATTATGTCAAATTTGTCTTCATATAAATCACATGCTTCTTGATACAAAATGTAGCTAAAATCTCAAAAAATTCGGTTTCGATTTGATTAAATTTATTTCTCATTTATTTGGCATCAATCTATAGCAAACCATTTCATACACATTCAATACTTCAACAAGAACAATGCACTAGATCTTAAGTAAAATTTGGAGATTCTCTTCGTCGCCTTTTCTTTGCGTTCCTACGGCTATGTAAAAACGTGTTCAAGTATTATCAACACACAGTACGGTAATACAAGGTGTAATTAAGGATCCAATACGTTAAAAACATCAGCAAATCGTTTAATAAATAAACGATTAACGAAAGAGAAAGTCGAAGAAGAGAATCTTTCAATATTACTTAGGACCTAATGCATTGTTTAGCGTGACTTAACTTCATAACTTATCGAAAAATGCTTAACTGTTTAAAAAAGTTTGCATAAGGATTTTTTGTAATTGTTCTATCAATTATTTCACAATTTTCGTTGTAGCAAGACATCATTTTATGCAAAGGCCCATTTTCGACATAGTTTATTCCATGATTGTTAATATAAAAGAGATTTCTAATCTTAAGCGTGGGTGAGTAGACTATGTCTTTTCAAGCAATTTTGTATACTTTGTTTTTTCAAAATTTAAGTAGACTCCCATTTAAAAATGACATAAGTTTTTTGATCTATTTGTTTTGAATCAACATAACTCATAAAAGACTTACAAAAAATGATGTATCGGTGACTTCTAGAAAATCGTCTTAGCTTTTTTGAAAAAAAATGTACAATGTACGATTCATACACGCCAAAAAAAAAAATATTTCAGAATTTAAAGTTAATTTGCAAAAATGGCTTTTTTGGAATTGGACGATTTTTTTTTAAATAAGGCAATATAATTGTCTAAAAGTTCGCCATACATTGCAAGATGGGCACTTAAAAAAAACAGTTTTTCTAAAAACAAATTTTTCATGTCAACATAATTCAAAATAAGACAAGTCTTACAAAAAAATGATGGATGGGTGACTTACTTTTAGAAAATTGGCTTAGCTTTTATTAAATTTTAAAAACATTTAAAATCGATTCTTACACACTAAAAAAAAATATTTTAAAATTTTAAGCCAATTTGCAAAAAATGACTATCTTAGAATTGGACGAAATTTTTCCTTAACAAAGGCAATATAATTGTCTAAAAGTTCACCATTTATTGCGAGATGGGCACTTTAAGGAAATAAAGTTTTTCTCACATCAACTTTTTCATGTCCTATTTTTACCGTGGATCGCGCAAACTTGTCTAGTTATGGCTTCAACACCCCTATAGAATCCAATAAAATTTAGCAGTCATTAAGAATTGAATGCATTGAACATTTAAATTGTGATAAATCTAAAAGAATAGCGGACATCATATTTGAATCGTGTTTAAATGGATATGCATCAAGTGTTTTAAAATTAGTGCGTGTGGAACGTTTAGAAATACATTATGAAATCTTTGGTTAGGACCTAAAGGACAGAGTGAGCCTTGGAGTCAGCCGTTCATTTTCTTTGGAGGAGAATAACGTAGGGGTCTCTGGAGTAATAAGCACCCCGGGGGAAATAAATTTGTTGACCATAAAATACATTTTGAACATCTTTTTACAAGGTCTGATCAACATCTGAACTAGCAATGCTGTATGATAAATCTATGAAAATATACTAAAAATGAACTGGAAGTGTGCGAAAAGCCATTATGCGGCAGGGATGCATATTACCCTAGAATATGTTCTTGTTATTTTGAAAATCCATGAAAATCTCATGCTGCATTTGTTCAAAATTTCTCATATCTTACAAAATGACATCTTAATGGCCATTCCAAGTTCAAACCTTATTGCAAAGCTCTTCTAAATGTAATCGATTACCCCAACGGCTCCCGGAACGCTGACAGGAGTGGTCACAATGGCAGAGTATTTCCAGAATGACCACCAATGATCTTGTTTTGCAAAATCATGAAGTTTGAGGTGTCGCAAGCCATGTTATGGTACGGTTCAAAATCTGGCCACTTTCTCGATGGAACCCGGTTTTCGGAAGGCTACCAAGAGGGGCCACAATGGCCGAATATTTCCAGAATGACCCCCAATGGTCTTGTTTTGCAAAATCATGAAGTTTGAGGTGTCGCAAGCCAAGTTATGGTACCGTTCAAAATCTGGCCACTTTCCCGGTGGAACCCGGTTCCCGGAAGGCGACCAGGAAGGGCAAAAATGTCTGAATATTTCCAGAATGACCCCCAATGGTCTTGTTTTGCAAAATCATAAAGTTTGAGATGTCGCAAGCCATGTTTTGGTACCGTTTTAAATCTGGCCGCTTTTCCAGTGGAGCCAGGTTCCCGGAAGACGACTAGGAGTGGCTACATTGGCCGAATATTTCCAGAATGATAACCAATGATCTTGTTTTGAAAAATCATGAAGCTTGAGGTGTCACAAGTCATGTTTTGGTACCGTTTTGATGCTGATCAGTGTTTCGAGAAGGGTACTTACCCCACGGTTTCTTTGAATATATCCAAAATTACGGAAAAATTCGGAATGTCCGATAGTGTATCAAAAACTAGAATAAAATTGTGATCGTTTGCAAAAGGTTGCATCCAATTTGATTAAGATTTCTCAGAATGACAGGCAAATGAAAACTTAGATTTTTTCTAAAAGAGGGGTCAGGCATGTAGGTGTTAAAGGCGATTCAAAGATGATGTTATATTATCTTTCGAAATACTGTTTATGGGTCATTCCATATCAAGAGACTGGAGAAATGCATCGACCCTCTTCGATTCGAACCAAAATTGGCTGATATACTTGTTCTAGGCAATTAATAAAAAATCCAAAGTTTTAGACCAATCGGTGAACCCCTCGGCACTTTGTAACTAGCTGACCCGGCAAACCTCGTACCGTAAGTTCGTACGTTTTTTTAAACCCGATGCAGCCAAAGAAGGACAGATTAAAAAAAATAGGAAATCTGTAAAGCTGTTCTTGAGTTAGATCGTGATATACAATTCCATTTCATTTTTATTTTTTTAGAAAGATAGATAGATAGCTTGATGATTAGATTGACAAACAAATTAATCCTAGCATGAATATCTGTTTAATTAAAATTAAAAATAATTAAAAAATAAAACGTAAGATGGCAACGCTGACGATTTTTCTCTAATTGTCTGTTTCCACTGGTATGCGGCTGCGGAATCCGAATTGGAATCTGGCAATAAATAATTGCTAGCACAATCGCCTATTGTGATTGTTATTAGATCCACAATAGTACCACAATAGTTTGTTATTAGATTTCACAATAATACAACAAAAATAGTTATTAGATTTCACAATAATACAAAATTAATCTTATGTAACTCTTCTTTCGGGTGCGGGAGCGAAGAACAAAAAATCAAAAAATATTACTGACAACCACACATTTCGGGAGGGAATCGGTTGTATTCACTACGTCTTTCCCAAAGCACGCCTATATTTAATGATTTCACTGTTAGTTAGAATTATATTACGAATTATTGTTTGATTTATTAGCGAAAACTACGCAGCAAAAACAAAACACGTCAGTTTTAAAGCACGGCTTGCTGCGATCTCGGTTAGGTTGGGTTGTGATGTGTCAAGAAAATCAGGAGTGACTGCCAAGAAGTTCAAAAGGAAACTATCCAAAATTCTAGCAAAGGGACTATCCATAAACCACGTAGACTTTTCTGGGGGGAGAGGGGGTTTGATCAAAATCTACGCTCTATACAAAATTTAAAAAAATGTACGGAGAAAAGTCTACGAGGGGAAGGGGGGACTGAGATTTTCAAAAATGAGTATACGTGGTTTAAGAACAGGGCCAAAGAGCTTAGCAGAAAAAAATTCAATAAGTTCATCAATCCATCAAACAAGTTTTCGAGAATTCTTTCAATGTTCAGAGAACCTCTATGAAATTTAAAAAAAAATATCCTCGATTTTGAAAAATTCTCTGCATTAAGGGTACTAGAAGCTTAGAAAAAAGTTTGAGTGCTTTACCAGAAAGTCAGAGACCTTCGAGATAAAACCGTTGAGGTACGATCGGTTACTGCATATCTATACAGCAACCTTTGACCATTAATTGTTCAAGAAAATAATACTGACAATAATTTCAATATTTTCACGCGTAAATAAGTTGGTGATAACTTGATAATAACTCCTTTTCTTTTGGCAACTTTGAAATAGATCGACTCTTGTCCACATAACGGGTGTCCACTAAAAAATGAGAATGATTTCAATACTTTTCCATCAGAACAAAAACGGCCGCATAGAAATGTCACTTTAGATGAATGAATCGTTGCACTCTCCAGAAAATTTTCATACACTCTTATTTCACTCTAACATGTTCAGTCGTGTTCAGCATGCCGTCGAAACAGGAAGAACTGCGCGCGCGCGTTGTACAATTCTTTCAAGCGAACGAAGATCGTGGAAAAAAATACACGGTGGACCATTTTTGTCGTGAAAAAGTTCCGGTATCCACCGTATACCGTATCCTGGCATGCATGAGAGTAACCCGGAAGAAAGGTTGCGGCCGTCCAGCGAAAATAATGAATGAGAAAACGCTCCGCTCGCTGCGCAGCATGTTCAACAACAAGGATTCGGTAAGTCAACGGGAAGCAGCCCGAAAGTTCCATTGTTCGAAGTCACTCATCTGCAAGACGCTAAAGAAAGAAGGAATAGTGTGTAGAAAGAAAACCAGATCCCCAGAGTACACAGATGAGCAGATTCAAACCGTGAAATCCCAATGCCGCTGGATGACTCGGAATTACGGCGGAAAATCTTTCGTTCTGGACGACGAAAGCTACTTTCCTCTTTCGAAGTCTCAGATACCGGGAAACGACCGATTCTACACTAAGGACAAATCTACTACTCCTCCAAAAGTAATGTATAAGTTCAAGCACAAATTTGAATCGAAGGTTATGTTATACATCGTAATATCCGATAAGGGTATTTCGAAGCCGTGGTTCAAACCAAGCGGTTTGGCCATCAACCAGGAGGTGTACCAAAGAGAGTGTTTGCAGAAAATACTCATCCCATTTCTTAAACAACATCACTCGGATGGCAAATACGTGTTTTGGCCGGACAAGGCATCATCGCACTACGCAAAAAAACGCTAACGTTTTTGGAGAGCAAAATATACCATATGTCCCAAAGACCGGAATCCGACAAATTTGCCACAGTGCCGTCCTATCGAGGATTTCTTCGGTCTTTTGAGCTCCATGGTATACAAGGATAATTGGAAGGCCAAGAACACCAAGCAACTTACCAACAGGATCAAAAGCTGCATCCGAAAAATCGATGTGGCTGCCGTCCAACGGTCATGTTCCAGCATAACGACTAAGCTGCGCCGCTGGCGGACCACGGACCATATGACAATATTCACTAAACTTAGTTTGAAGATTTAAGATTGACCCTTTTAATAAAATAAATCAGTTTGAACAAAACTTCACTGGTATTTTTTTCCTGACCCATTCTTTTCGTTCTCATTATTTAGTGGACACCCGTTAGTGATTATAACTTCCTCGAAAAATACTTCAAATCGCAACTTTGTCGGCTTCTATAATGCACACTCTTGTTCGACTCGACAGTGACAAGTGTCGAGTCGAGTTGCTCAACTCGACTTCTATAATTGACCCGATAAGCAACATTGACCGAATCGCGTACTCACCTTATGCCTAATATCTTGTTCCACGGATGCCCACATCAACGACGAATGGGCATCGATCAGATGCTGCTTCGGAGGCTCCGAATGCCTCTGATTATTCGGCAACATCGTTGATCTGTTGAAGGGGCTTCTCCTCACAATACTGCAACAAAGATCACAATACCGCAACAAAGATCTCATACGCTATAGGTAAAATCGGGCACGAAAATGTTCAAGGTAAGTTAGCTGTAATTGAACATTCTCACTTATATTTCATAATTACTCAAATATTTTCAGTTCTCTACAGGACTGCTACCAATGATGATCTTTTCACACGATTGCTAATGACATCCGACATCCGACGATGATAGGGACTCTAAGACGACCAACTGTCTTGAAATCTATGCAACTATTACCAGCTGCAAAAAACACTTTTGCAAAATTCCCAAAACCAAGCTTCTGATTCAGACACAGAAGCTGAGGAAAAAGGTATTCAATAAGGCTTAATTATAAACTAACAAGATTTAATGCTTTTATATTAGCAATAAATCATTTTAACGTAGCCAAAACTTATAAGGGAAACGAAAATACATAAGTTTTAACAAATTTGTCCGAAACAAAGAACTAAGAACCGACGGGCTCGCAATAAGTTTTGATTTCTATGCAGAAAAAATTAAATACATTAATTACAGCTTTGAGTACTTGAATAATACCGTACTTATTTTGAAGTTCAATAATTAGTGGCGAGATTGGGAAGTTAGAGTTAATTAGTTTCACTTGCAATACCACTAATTACCACTAATTTAAATACGTTCAAATCAGCTGAATAAATCTGTTTACTTTCATTACAACTTGAAAACCCATTACCTACGAGATTAATCACACTAAGTACTGCACACTTATATGAATTCACAGATTTCAGAAATATTTTACCGGAATCTTGACAACAGATCGTTAATCCATTTTTACGGATGCCGGTAAAATTTCACAAATTTTACGAAATATTTGTTTATTTGTAAAAGTTTATCAAAATGTATGCACCCGCTGATACCCGGCGCAGATTTTTTGAACATTTAAATTTTAGGTTCAGGTTTACCAAACTGTGCAAAATTTTGCTGCAAAAGTTTGCCGGCATCTGAGATATTGTTGTTAAGAAAACGTTATTTTGTTTTACTTAAAACCGCTTCTAAAGTCAAAGAAAGCCATTTAGACAGTTGATATTGATAACTTTTTTGAACACTGTAAATCAATCTAGTAAGGTTTGGGTCACAAAAAAGTAAAAAGCAAGTTTTATGTTAATCTATATACTAAATCAATTATATATCAGAACGCTTTTGATATAGGTACTAACTATTTTAAGCAAAGTTTCGTTAAATATATAGTTCTAAAACTTTGCTGAAGACACTAACCTCATATCTTGTACCCACACAAAATTAGTTTTTTTAAAGTAAAGTATCACTTAAGTAATTTGAGAAGTATTTAAAAAAATGTGAATAAAAATTCTTAGGAACATTTGCATAGACACCAAAGCGCTAAAATGTCAAGAAAAGTGTTAAAACACTTTTGGCCGTATTTTTTTCAGATTTGTCCCAGTGTGGAGCGTAGTGAATTTGCTATGGCGTCATTTATAAATAATAGCGATCACACAAAATTGATTCAATGAAAATTTCATCAAAATGAAACTTTAACATACCAACAAAGCATTTAAGACATCGACAGTTATTTGCTACAAATTATCATAGCACGAACTATGAAAAATATTAACCGATTAACCAAATGATGGCTAATTACAATAACCATTGCAATAATATAGATTTAACAATGTCAAAAGAAAAATTTAAACAATATTTCCACGCGTGCTAGGTTTAAGTTAAGTAAAGTACTCATTGTAATTAAAATGGCCTTTGTACGGTGGTGCAAACGCTATCACGCACACGGTAAAGAAGCAAAAAAATTGCTCGATCCCCTGAATAATGTTGTCACCTCCATACGAGGTGATCAGTAGCTGCGTTTCCCTTTCCACAATCACACAGGTTGGTTTCGTTGATATTGATTTTGAAAAGACCTTATAATAGAGTGATTCTAGATCACGCGAGACATTGTTCTTATAAACATTGGAGGTACCGTAGACCATAGTCAACTTAAAGTTGACAAATGGTAGAATACTATACAAGAACTCTTCTCGTTCCAAAAAGACTGAACATTTTGATTGATCCGGTTAGGTACTTCATGCTTCTTCGTTTCTTATTTGGGATTATGTTTAAAGAAATTCTTTTTCAAATTTCTATTCAAAACTACCAAAATGTCTATGGTTTAAGACAAAAGTTGAACTCATCAACTTACATATTGTAATAAATCCATGCAGTTTAGATCGAGATACATTTACAGAACGTTATATATCCTTTCTTAAGGTCAATGCCTATCCAATGTAAAGACCTAAACATTTATGTAATAACTAGGACTACATGGCTAATTTCATTCAATCAGTGCATGTTTTACTTTCTCTACCTTCAGCAGACAATACATGTGCTCTAGAGTAGACTCTGTGCTCAACTCTGTGCCAAGAAGCGTTCAATTTAATTAGAACATCCTAGCACTTATCTTCAAACCCAGAACCGGTGAGCATGCTTGTTTATGCCAGAGTGGAAAAAAAACAAGAACAGTAATAAACAGTGAAATGTACGAGCAAAATGCATCGAGGCTAAACAAAAATTAGCACGCGTCCGCGAACATTTCCGCAGCGTGCAATTTTCACCCGACATCGGTTTTGGCTCGCCGTTCTAGATTCCCGACAGTTGCCACATCAACAGCGTACAGCCAGAATGCAGAGTACTGCCAACAGAAGATTGCACGCAGGGAAGGCCAACGTGCAAAATAAAAACACAAAAATATCTGTTAACCTCCAGACAACAACGTTCTGCGTCGCTGGGCGCAGAGGTCTTCTTTTTCGCTATTAGATCTCCAACACGTCTGGAAAGGCCGAACCGCTGCACTTGTAAACATTGGAAATCACTTGCAATATTGTCTACCCCTATAGTTCTCTAACCACACTCACCCAGTCGAGATGCTGACAGAAGGGACGGCGCGTGTGTACATATCCACATATATCCAGATCCCGACGGACGGTGTTTGAACTTAACGTCGTCGGTAGACTGCGATTGGTTTTATTTATTTTCTGGAATCAAACACAGAACGCAGCAAGTGGCAATAAGTGATGCACCATCGTTGAAGGCAACCATCGGAAGGCGAAGGAAGACGGTGATGCATTTCTGTTTCACAAATCCACATGCATAAACACGGATACTAGTGTATGTTGAAGCATCGCTCAAGCATCAGCAGCCACGCGCAATACTTCAGAATTGAGTTCAATGTGCTGGCATTGCGTGGTAGGTTTTGCATCCTACCGGCGCGATATATGTATGTTGCCGGTGGATGTAGAGTAGCAAGATAGGTCGGTATACTTGCAAACATTTCTTCGTGGTTTTCTTCAACCTTAGAAGAAAAAAATCCCGATTTAGATGAGTGTCCACGTAGGACAGTAGATATTGAAAAACAAAAGCTGGACCTGATTTAACCAGTACATATTTTGGCGACAAATTACGTACTAATGTGTTGCTTAAATCAAGATCGTTATACAATGTATCCCTCATTTGTTGTTGTGGATTGGACTAGAAAAAAAAGTGACACTTTGTTTTGGGTGTAACTTTTTATTGCATGGGTAAAAATTAATGAAATTTTGGATAATACTAGTTTAGAGTGATATGTTTATGCAAAATTTTATTGTGATCTGGCAAGTAGTTTTCAAGATGCATTCGAAACAAGAAGAGCTACGCCAGCAAATCATGGGCGCGGTGATCGATAATCCTGGTCAGTCGCACAGATGGATCGGCAAAAGGCTTGGAATCCACTATTCAACCGTGTCCCGCGTTGTGAAGATATTCCAGGAGACGAAGACCGTCGAGCGGCGCACTGGAAGTGGCCGAAAACCGAAAACGGAATACCCAGATAAGGCAGTACTTTAAGAATAAGCCGAACCTTTCCACCCGAGACGTGGCCAAAAAGTCAATTCGTTGAAGTAGTTCGTCCAGCAGACCATGAAGTGGGCTGGGCTACGTGGTCAGGAAGGCGGACTGACAAGCAAAACACGGTGGCCAAATTGCGTGCGCGGAAGCTGTACTGCGATTGGCTGGTCAAGCCAGGCTGTCTCGTCATGGACGACGAGACATATATCAAGGCGGACACCAAGAAAATCCCAGGCCTCGAGTTTTTTTTTGAACGTTCCACATGGAAGTTCCGGAAAAGTTCCGGAAGAGAAAGATGGACAAATTCGCGAAGAAGTACCTGTTGTGGCAGGTGATCTGCGAGTGCGGATGGTACAGCAAGTCGTTCCTTACAACCGGCACCATAAACGGGCAGATTTATCGAGTGGAAAGCTTGCAGAAGCGCTTGCTGCCCTTCCTCCGCTCTCACCGTGGTCCCACGCTGTTTTGGCCGGAACTCGCTTCGTGCCATTACACCAAGCCTGTATTGGATTGGTACCAAGCGAAGGGCGTTAATGTGGTCCCGAAGGAGGCGAACCCGCCAAATACACCAGAACTTCGTCCGATCGAAATGTTTTGGGTGATAGTGAAGAAGAAGTTTAAGAAAAGCGGAAAAACATTCAAAACCGATGACGCTTTGAAGAAAAACTGGGAGAAATTGTGTAAGGCAGATGGACAAAGCTACGCTCAAGATCTCATAAGCAGTGTTAATAGAAATGTACGAGCATTCAGTTTGGAAGAGGAAATTCAATAAATAAATTATGAGAAAAAATAGCTAATACATAGGTTTTTAATCCCTGAAAATTTGAGAAGTATCTGATTTAAAATGAATTTGTGGTGATCATTTTTGTGTGTCTCATTCTTTCCGAGTCCAGTCTTTATTCAAATCAATCCCTAGGAAAGATTCGCAGTGTCTATCTATGTAAAAAGTTGCTATTCTGACTCACTCACACAATATATAAATTTGTATGTAACCTACATTGCCCAGTGGCCCAGAATGCGAATTTAGCAAGAAAGATACATTTTCAGCCTAAGTTTGAAGTTTTGGAGAAAAATTGTCTTCGACAAAGTTCTTTCTAATAACAAGGCTGTTGTGGATACAACAAGGGAAACAATTTCCGAAAATTTCAATCCGGCTTTATTTGCGCGATCGAGCACCGCGATTAAATTTTCCTGTAAATACATTAGTCTTAATTTAGGTTACATTTAGGTTAGGACAATTGCAACTCACGTTTGTACGTTTCCGTGGTTTACCATGGGTTTATCTACCTGCGATGCCCGTTTGGACGAACAAAGTATCTAATTTTAAGTACAATTATTAGTTTATCTGTTCTTCCGTACTAATTAGATCTAATTACCATAAATTTCACGTGGGCTCGCTAGTTGAATTCTTTGCATGCAGAATCAGCTTGAAGTCTCACTTTTTTCCCTGTACATAGTATTTATTTTAGTTTTTAGGTTCTTTTTTCTTTGTCTTTCACTAGCTTACCGTTTAACTTATTTTTAGGTAGAGTAAAAAATAATTATAAACACGAATAAACAATTATACTATCTAGGAACAATTCTAGTATCAATTTTCTATCTAGCCAACAACTCACTAAACATTTCATCCGCTCTTCACCCGCTTTGTCGTCGTTGACAGCTAGCCATAAAAAAACATTGCAGTCAACTTCAGGCCGTTGAGGGCGAATTGTCGCCGCAGGTATGCACATCAACGCCGTTTGGATGTAGGTGCTGCGTCACGCTTGGGGTGTGCGCAACAGTCCCCCCAGTAGTTGGACCCTGGTCCAGCTCACTTCGTTTTGCGGCTACATCCAACACCGCAAGCTTTACGGCTGGCCTTTCGTAGATGCCTGTAGTTGTCTGTACGACCGCCGAACGTACTTGTCCATCTGACGAGGTCTTGACTGAGAGCACCCGTCCTTTCGGCCAACAGTTCCGAGCCAACTGAGGATCCACCACAACGACGATGTCGCCGACCGCAATTGGCCTCACAGGGAAGAACCATTTGGTGCGCCGAGTTATTGTGGGCAGATACTCTGCCACCCATTGCCGCCAAAACCAATTCGCTAAAGCGTCTGACCCATTCCATGACTGTTGAAGTGTCAACGGACAATCGGTATACGGGACTAGTGGTTTGGACCCGCTCGAAGATCCCAACAGAAAGTGGTTGGGAGTCAACGCTGGTGATGAGACAGCATCCACAGGTACGTGTGTCAGTGGGCGACTATTCACGATATTTTCCGCCTGGATTAGGTAGCTCCTAAGCACTTCCTCTGTAGGCACTCTTTGGGGTTTAACGGCTGCTAGAATCTTCTTCACCGACTGGATAAGACGTTCCCAGCAGCCACCCATGTGGGGTGACGCCGGAGGGTTGAAATGCCACGATGTTGTCGGAGTGGTGAATTCGGTCATCAGCTTGTTCTGGTCTAGCCCCGCCAATGCAGCCTTCAGCTCCTTTTCTGCGCCAACAAAATTCGTCCCTCTATCGCTTCTAATTTCCACGGGAGTCCCACGACGTGCAAAGCAGTTCCTGAGAGCCATGATGCACGAACTGGTGCTTAGTGAGGCGGCAAGCTCGAGGTGTATGGCCCGAGTTGTTAGGCATGTGACTATCAATCCCCAGCGTTTCTCATGACGGTGACCGACAAGAACGAGAAATGGACCGAAGAAATCCACACCCACGTATGAGAACGGGCGTACGAAAGCTGCAACTCGCGCCTTCGGTAGTGGTCCCATCGCCGGTGGTTCAGGTCTCGCAGTGGTGATCAAACATGACTGACATTCACGACGCACTTGGCCGCAAACTCTACGCACTCGAGGAATATAGAACTGTTTACGGACTTCGTTTACACAGGTTTCGTGGCATTGGTGGTGGTAACGCCGATGAACACTGGCGACGATGAGACGTGTAGTTGGATGGTCTCGCGGGAGCACGATAGGGTATCTATCGCTCTCGTCCACAAAGTCACATTCGCCTAGACGACTGTGGATTCGCATCACGCCACGATCGTCGATAAATGGGTTCAATTTGTATAAGCGGTTCTTCTTATTCAGACGGCGGCTGCCTGTTGATATTGCTGCTAACTCTTCGCCGTAGGCGTCTTCTTGGGCTCGCAAAAACTGAAACGCCTCTGCTGTTGAAAGTTCATCTCTTGTAAGCGAACCGAGTACTGCTGGCTGCTCATTCTGCTTTCGCTTGGTGTTTTCCACGAAACGCTTAACGAATGCTGTCACACGCAGCAAGCGTTGCCAAGAAGAATAGTTTTCCGACAGAAGAACAGATCGGGTTTCGTTTTCGGTGTGATGCAGCAGATTAGCTCGAATCTCGTTAGCGGTTTCCTCACCCTCCAAGGTCGACACTGGCCACTCGCTTTTCGGCTTCCATAGGAACGGAGGCCCAACGAACCAACGACTTGTTGACTTGAGGTCCGGTTTGAACTTCCACTTAGTTCCATCATCAGCGACGTTGTGTTTAGTGCTCAGCCATCTCCACTCGGTGATGTCCGTCGTCTCAAGTATTTCGCCAACGCGAAAGGCCACGAACTGGGAATAACGGCGGTGATCAGATTGCAGCCAGCACATGACGTCCCGCGCATCCGTCCAAAAGTAGCGGCGGTTGATGTTGATGGAGTGCCCTTCTACAATGCTACGAGATAAACGCGTGCCGACAACCGCTGCTTGTAACTCCAAGCGAGGTATGGAAACGAACTTAATAGGTGCCACTCTCGTCTTGCTTCCAACAAGAGTACACTCGATGTGATCAGGCCTGTTGAAGTGGCGGACTTAGTCCGTGCTTTAACCTACCCCGCAGTAGGATGTTAGGCAAAAATGTCGTTGGTTCGAGTACCACTGTGCACATGCCCTTTTCGCTCAATTTTCCTAAAACATCTGCTATGTTTCCGAGCCTGCCGCACACTAGCGGAACTATCAAAAACTTTCTCTTCATATCTTTCAATTCTAGCCAAAAACATTGTTGTTCACTCTTGGTGCCTCATGGTGATGAGCGAACATCTCCTTCAACAACTTTTGTTTGACAAACGTTAGAAACAATATCGGTACACCAAAAGTTGTAACTTTTATTGTTCTAGAATCTTTGGGAAAACAACTTTGCTGAAAAATTTGAAATAAAAAAGTTGTAGCAGAATATTTATTTTAATAGGGGCACCCTAAGCTACGTAGAAAAAAATGCTCTGATTCGGTCATATCAAAAGATACAGAAAAAAATGAAATAAATTATTCTACAACTTTTCTGAATAATGTTTGCCTCTATTTCTGCAAATAAAAGAGTTAGATTTTTGATTTCTCTGAAAATAAGGACTAGAGTGGTCAAACCAAAAGAAGCACCTTGTTATTAGAAAGAACTTTGTGGAAGACAATTTTGCTCCAAAACATCAAACTTAGGCTGAAAATGTATCTTTCCAGCTAAATTCGCATTCTGGACCACTGTGCATTGCTGCAGAAATCCATATCTTGCCGTGAACATAGTAATTTAAGATTGATAACTTTTCAATGTTGAGATTGTTTCTTTGGCTTTCAGTCTTTTATGTAGGGGAAACAGATATTTTTTCTATTTATAGAAAATAGAAAAAGAAAAAATATCTGTTTCCCCTACATAAAAGACTGAAAGCCAAAGAAACAATCTCAACATTGAAAAGTAACAGTCGATAATCAGCAACGATAACTTTTCTTATGCTGATTCTTTGACCCATTTGGACAGCACCTCAAGATCACTAGAGCACTTATGGAACTCATGTAAGGGGCTTTCCTGAAACTATGTAGACTTCATACAAAGTTTCCAATAAAATGTATGCAGAAAAGTCCAAGAGGTGGGAGAGGAGGTGTTTGAGATATTCAAAGATTTGTCAACAGGTCCTATCTTTAAGTTCGTTTTCCTGAAATCTCAAATCACCGCATCGGGTTTTTGCGCAGTTTTTTCCGGCGACTATTATCGAAGAACATTTCGAACTACCAAGTTGATGAAATTAAACAACCATTAAATTTTCTCATCACATACAAAATATGAAAACTAAAACGTTGGAGCTAGAACGTCAAAATTGAAGCCATGTTAAAATCAAACAATTTTTACCCTTCTTACATCAATAGAAGGGTATTAAGATCGCTTGAAAACTCGACTTTTTATCCGACGCCCACAGGGCCGAGTGTTATATACCATTCGACTCTGCTCGACGAACTGAGCACATGTCTGTGTGTGTATGTGTGTGTGTGTGTATGTGTGTGTGTGTGTGTGTGTGTGTGTGTGTGTGTGTGTGTGTGTGTGTGTGTGTGTGTGTGTGTGTGTGTGTGTGTGTGTGTGTGTGTGTGTGTGTGTGTGTGTGTGTGTGTGTGTGTGTGTGTGTGTGTGTGCGTTACAAATACAGGTATACCTCGATAGTACGTACATCAACATTCGGACTTCAAATCGCCATTGCATAAAAACTACTGTTTGTATCTGAAAACTTATAGGGTATGTGTCCCTTGACTCAGCCTAGTATGCAACAATCGAATACCTTTTTTATCATAACTCATAAAGTTTTTCAGCTGGAAGCAAAATTTAACTACCTATACACTTGCCAAGATATGTTTAATTAACCATCTGGTAGTATGTATCACGAAAAGTTACACAACTCACTTTATAGAGTCAGAAACATTCGAGGAATATGGATGTAATGTTGGTCTATGGGTACTAAATTGGGTCTAATCATGGATGCAAGTTCGTCCCATTCAATAGATTTGTTATTGAATGTTGGCTATGTACGCTTTTTGCTGATTTTACCACTGAAGGCGTTCCCATCTGTATTCGCTCTACCCAACAAACAATTTTTCCAACAATCAAACTATACTTAAACAGCTAAGAAACACTTAAGTGATTTTAACATATGATTTAGCGGTCATTCTTCAATCAAAATAGTATAATTCACTCTACACTAATTTAGTTACTTTAGTTTGTGTTAAGATGAGCCATATGAAAAACATTTCACCAAAACTCAGACATTTGTATTGTAAATGTTACCAATAAGAACATTTTTACTACGCTTTCCATAAGACAGGCCATAATTGAGAACCTAGCAAAAAATATGTACCTAACATTGGGTCTATGGTTTTCATGTTAAATTATTGTTATTTTACCTATGCGACCTGATAGTTTATAACGTGTGACTATTTTCTGTACATCTAGGCTGCATTCTCCTGTTTAAAGGTTCAATTTCGGCAAATTTCGATCATTAGAATTAGATCGGTCATCCTGATAGCAACATGATTTTGTTGATTATCGCCGAAATAATGACACATTTGGTACATAGACCGAATCAAGGAGCTAGGCTAACATTACATCCCGTTACCCTATTACCAAAAGAAAGAACAATCTTTTGCCCTGTCTTTTGGTTGTATTAGATTTTCGATACAACCAGTAGTATTTATGCAATCTCGATTTAAAGTCAGAAAGTTGATGTACGTACTATCGAGGTATACCTGTAATGTCACATCGGTTTCTCAGCCATCTGTGAACCGATTTCAGTTCTGGAAGCTACAACATTCCCATAGAACGCTATTGATTTTTTTTTCATTCGGACATTTCGTTACGAAGATATGAACGAAACAGTACTTGAAGGCCTATTATAATAGTAAGGAGTGTGTCGAAAAGTAGTTATAAACTTCCAAATAATAAAATAGGCATGAAAACATGGTTAAAATTAACATACTATTTCAGTTTATTATAGCTTAACATGTTTACAAAAGATCCAAACGGAAAAACTAGTCATCATGTTCATTTCTGCAGAATGCCCGTACCTTTGATTTGACACCTGCCATCAAATTCTGCACAGTGACCTTTGTGCTCTTCCTGGATGCCGCTGCCCAATTTTTCTTAAAATCGGTCATGTTTTGGGACACTGTACCATCCTTCTTAAATATACGCTTGACTATTGCCCAATAGCGTTCGATCGGTCGCAACTGGGGACAGTTTGGTGGGTTGATGTCTTTTTCTACGAACTTGATGTTATTCTCCGTCAGCCACTGTAGAGTGGATTTGGCGTAATGTGCCGATGCCAAATCTGGCCAGAAGAGAGGAGGGGACTGGTGCTTTCTATACAATGGTAGCAACCTGTTCTTCAAACATTCCTTTTGATAAATCTCAGCATTTATAGTTCCTTTTGTATAGTAAATTGAAGAACGCAAGCCACATATGCAAATAGCTTGCCAAATGAGCACCTTCTGACCGAATTTCTCCATCGCAACAGTCCTATCTGCGGTTGGCACACGTTCCCCAACAGATTTAGTATAAAACTGCGGCCCCGGTAGCGTTCTTGAATCTTCTTTAACGTATGTTTCGTCATCCATCAAAATGCACTGGTCGACATTGTCCAAAATGCAGCTGTACAGCTTTCGAGCCCTGGTTTTGGCACGTGACTTTTGTTCCGGAGTTTGTTTGGGCACTTTCTGCTTTTTGTACGTCTTCAAGTCATTCCTGCGCTTGATTCGTTGAATCATTCCGATGCTGGTCCTGAACTTCTTGGCTAGATCGCGAGTAGAGGCAGATTTGTTCCGTTGAATATAATCCACAACTTTTTGGTCCAAATCGGGGTTGCTGGAGCCGGGTTTCCGGCCACTTCTTGGTAAATCCTTGAGGGAGCACTCCTTACCAAACTTTTCGATGATGCGTTATACACTTGCCGGGTGAACATTTACTCTTTTCGCAATCTGGTTGTAAGTAACACCCTTTTCGGTGCACCAAGTGTGCAGAATTTTCTTTTTAGTCTCAAATTCAATTCGCGACATTTTGAATACAACTTTATCAACGGAAATGAATGAACCGAATAATCATTTTTGACATGTAAACAAAGCAAATGGCGCTTACACGCTAAAAATATATACAGTAGTTTATGCGTAATAACGCATCGAATGTTTATAACTACTTTTCGATACACTCCTTAATCAAACAGTTTAGTCTCCGATTACATACTGAGCTATTTGTGTACCGATTTTAGTTTTGTTGGTGCCAAATCAAAGCTATGATATTTCATTAAATCAGTCCATAAAATGATTCAGTAAGCTGAATAAGTACATTTTCGTTGAAAATTGGTTATAGTATATACAGACTAATTTTCGAATATACTCGTTGCAGTTCAAAACCAGACCACTCGAGCCAATCGATGCTGCTCTAATTCTATATTTATGTAATTTCCCCTTTTATATAACTAACATAAACAGGTCATTAAAGACTATTAATGGTAATATTTTAATAACATCGCTGAACAATACGCTCAGGATTGACAAATAGTTCGTTTTATATACTGAATGTATGGCATATTGAATATCTCTGAATCTTCTTGGAATTTCTGATGAAAATATGTATCCAGTACAATATTGCCCACATTTGAATTCTGGTGAAGTGTAAGAAGAGTTCAGTCTCACCATCGGTGGATTAATGCGGGTTTTTATAATTGTTATTAAATTTTGAATCAATATTTGATACTTTCACTTATTTTAAACACTATTTAAAAATAAAACTTTTTTGAGCGTTTGTGATTGGGATTGGGAAACTAGGAGAATTAAAAATTTAACACTTCATTTGATCACTTTAAAAAAAATCGCGAAATTCCATTTAATTCCCATGGAAGAATTTGCTCGCGATTACTAGCGAAAATTTAAAAAAGTGTTTCAAGGTTTAATTTTTTATTTTTTTTTTTTAAATTGATCACTGAAGTGTTAAATTTTAAATTCTCCTAGTTTCCCAATCCCAATCAATATTTTATGATAAGCATTGAGTATCAACTGATCAGCTGTAAGTTTTAATTTTTTCTTATCTTACATTTTTCTCTGGTAGAAATAATCAACACATTAGTAATAAAGGACGTCTTATGAAATAATATCATCTGAATACATATACAACATATATTGTTATGCTTCAACTGGTGATGAAATGTTTTTTTTAATCTTTTGGAGGAGTTTATCGCATCGAAGATCATCTTGAGAGCTGTTGAGTTCATGTTCTGGAAATAGTGTTTTCAATTTGAAGAACCGACTTACCATGGTTCTGTGAATTTTTGTTTGATCCAATCATGAATTTAATGGGTCGATCCACACCGTACAATATCGACCTCAAATAGGTTGGATCATTAGTGGTAATACCTGCAAGAAAGATCAAAAGAGAAGAACATTATAAGTATGAACAGTATGGAGAAAAGGGCTAGCGTACAAACATATTTTTTCTACTACAAAAATAGTCCATCAGGTTAATTTGACGAACAAGTAATATAGGTACCAACGAAATATAGAAAAAAACATATTCGCTATTCTTATTGTGATCAGTAACACTATCTTAGGGCCTGTTCATAAACAACGTGGACTCATTTTTGAAAATCTCAGACCCCCCCTCCCCCCTCGTAAACTTTTCTCCCTACAATTTTCTTAAATTTGGTATGAACCGTAGGCTTTGGTCAAACCCCCTCTCCCCCCAGAAAAGTCTACGTGGTTTATGAACAGTCCCTTAATAAGTTTATTTATTTGCACAGGTTCAATCGAATAAACTTTACTAGGTCTTCCAAACTGTTCTGGAGTTCAAAACATAAAATTTACTGTAGAAGTAGATGCTCGCTCATCACCATGAGGCACCAAGAGTACACATTAATGTTTTTGCTAGAATGATAGATATGAAGAGAAAATATGGAAAGTTCTGTCAGGTAGGTAGGAAATCAAACTGATGTTTGAAAATTTGAGCGAAGGGGCATGTGTCCAGTGGTACTCGAACCATGGAAGTCATCCTTTGCCTAACATCCCACTGCGGGGTAGATTGTGGCACGGACAAGTCCACCAACTCAACAGGCAAAAGACGACGTATGAAAAGCGCTCATGTACCACTGATGGCTTGTGATAGTTATTCTAGCGATATATTGTGTGCACTCTGTTTTGATGCGCACATGGGAGAGGAACTCTCTCCTTTTGACGTAGGACTACGTCTGTGTTTTCAATACTGGCGTACACGTTCGAATTGCGAAAATTTGGAGCGTCACGAAAAATATATAGGTTTTGAACGTTAATAACTAAGTCATTCCACGATTGTTTTTCAAAATGTTTGCACCAATCGATCGGAACATTTTCTACGCTTCGATTTAAATATTAAAAACTATTGATTTTTAACATTCAACTATTGAAATTAACGCAAATGTAAGGTGATGTCTTATAATGCCGATTTTTCAGAGTAAATTTACCAAATACACAGTACTTTGCTATCACAGACTTCATATTTAAGTAAGGAACTTCTCCTATGCATTAGGAAAAGATATTTAAGGGAGACACGTTGAAATTTTCCTTCAGTCTTTCAGCGATCTCAAAGATGTTGAGTCAGTGCTCGGCTACGCACCGTCACCGGATTGCAGCTCCCACTCGTTCGCATTCACTGTCTGCTATGGAAGATCTCTACACCGAGTGCGTTGGTGCTGGAGCCCCCGTCTATTTCGCTGCGGTGGTGAAATACCTGGCCGATGAAGTGCTCGAGATGGCAGGAAATACCAACCCGTGACAACGCGTCGACCAAAATCATACCACGTCACATGCAGCTGGCCATCCGCAACGACGCAGAGCTGATGAAACTTTTCCGGTGTGAACATTTCACAAAGTGATGTATTTTTCAGGCTGTCCTGCTGTACAAGAAGACCGAGTGAAAAGCCCAAGTTCAAATGGAACCATGTTCACCCCGTCAACTAAAATCCGTCCTTTTCAGGACGAACAACATAATTTGCTCATCTAAAGAGTTTGTTAATTTGAAGTTTCTCTTGCGTTCATCAACATTTACGTTCCCCCGCACTGGCTCAACACGGCATAGCTTTAAAGGCCGCGTCTCGCTGTAAATGGCTAAACATGTTTAATAACCAACAAACGAAATATATGTCCATATCTCGACTCTCTTTGGTTGGGGGTTTTGTCCCTGAAAAGGGCATTTTTCTTTTACATAAGGTGATGTGAATTTAACATCCGAAACCATACAGCGTGATGATTTCATTTCCTCGCTGGTGTCTGCCGCAACTAGTGAGGCCCGTCCCCTTTTGTAAAATTTGTTTCGCATTGCCTTTGTGTTACCACCTTCCTTCCATTCAATGATACCCGATGCCATTATATAAAAAAGGCCCTTGCATGGCCAGCAGTCATTTGTGATACGTAGCAGCTCGAGGAAATGTCAAGAGCAAGCCAAAGTCCCGCACGAATCGCACCGGTTTGCTGTTACCAGTCGCATTCACCGTCTGCTCGGGAACGGTGACTGCGCCACGCCGAGCACGTTGGTGCCGGAGCCCCCGTCTACTTCGCTGCGGCGATGGAATACCTGGCCATTGAAGTGCTCGAGATGGCAGAAAATACCAACCCGCGATAACGCGTAGACCAAAATCATGAACCCTGCCAAATGATTTCTAAAGAGCAAATTGTAGAATTTTCTAATAAACTTACTTATCTATGCCGATCCAACCTCCCATTAAAACAGCACTTACATTGCAATGTCACTACGTAGTCCTGCGTCAACTTGGCGTACAACCCCATTGGGCTGTCTCTTCTAGTTTTTAAATCTAATATACTTCAAATAATAAAAGTATGCAAATGACTTCCATTTTTACTCCAAAATTTGTTGTCAATGAAATACTCACCCATTGAGTAATGTTAACCTAATGTGCAGAATCAAATTTACCCATCTCTCCAGTTCAACAACAGTACTCAACTTTAAGTTTAAAAATACTCAATTCTAGGTAATTTGTTTCTTCCGTGTATAGCACCTTATCTACCAGGTGTTGAAGCATTTTAACCCAATACTGTCGTTTCCTCCAAAACAATAAGCATTATGAACAGCTTCATAATTAACATTTCCGAGCGGATTGAAAGCGTATTTGCCCGACTGACTTAAATCAATTGGCGGATGGCCCTGACGTCTCTGGAAATTCAAACTACCCCTCGATCAAGCTGCCGGGAGAGCTAGGTTAACACGAGGTTATTGGTTCCTAGCGAACCGAAGCCATGGTCAAGTAAACCAGCTTCATGACGAAATGAGGTGGTGGCCGTATCTGTTCCCTCGAACCCCTTTTCAGGGCCATCAAAACAACTGGAAAAGAAAGTTGACATGTGTTTTGGAACGCTGGAGGCTGGGTCGATTGTGAAAAACATCTTTCCTGTGCCGAAGCCGTAATGTTTTCAACATTTGCACTTTTGGCAGTGTTGTACACACATAGGCCTAGCAGAAACCGTATGCAATTGGAGGCCAATGAAACCAGCTTCTTGAGTAAAAGTTTCCCAAATGAACAAAACTCATTCGCACTGCAAGGTATATTACGTGATATAGTATCTTGTTATCATATGTCATTCATATTAATTCCAGCGAAAGCAAGATGAATGAATTTAGATACCAAGACAGGCTATATCAAATAATAAAGATTGTAGTGCGAACGTTTAGTGTATGGGAATTCGATTTGGAAGGAAACCAATTTTGGCCACTCTTTAAACAATCAAGCGATCTAAATTGCACATTGCTTCGTAGTCCTACGTCAACTTTGCGTACAACCCCATTGAGCTGTCCCTTCTAGTTTTTTTTTTTTTTGATGATGCCTGTAACGTTTTCTACGTGGAACCAAACATTTCTTGTTTTGACCTTTAATTGAGCCTATGAACTGTAAAACCAAAATATTCAAGATTAATTAGGAGGTCAATTAAAACAAAGAAGTAAGCAGGATAGTGGAACTATTCTCAAAATAAGCGGTTGTTTTATCAACTTAAGTGGTATCTGCTTTGCACTAATGAATATCCAAAGCCTTAGTGTGGCTTGGAACTTATCTATTTTTAATCACAACGCAATCTTGTAATCTCAATTTCAAACCCTACTAATCACTTCCGAATCGGGAATAAATTTTCAGCTGCTGCTAGAATTAAAATAAATATTCATTTGCAACTCCCCACCTTGATCCTTGTTGTCGCAGGTTCAATCAGTCGGAAGTATTCGGGGAGGAAAAAAAATGAAGAATCTACCACACATAAAACGCGAACTGCTTTCAAACAAACGGAGGGGATTAACAGTTTATTGTCCTTTGGCTGAATTTATAATGTTGCAGTTTATTTTTGCCGTTCCGCCAAAGAGAGGGAGATCATTGGCCCCTCCGTACATACTTTGAATCGTATCATATGACGTCTGCAACACTTTTTATGCCTGTATAGATAAACATCCATCACCGAGCGGGTCCGTTTGGTACTGTCTGCTTGTGGTAACTCGTTCATGAACCAGTTGTGTCCTGTTCTGTCTGCTGATCGCTCCACTTCCAACGCAATCTTCTTCGACCAGACAGTGTAGTCCTCAGCTACAATTAGTATCGAGGGGACGCACTTTTTTTTTGTTATAAAGTGTTTTGCCATTTTTTTACAATCATTAATCACCAAGTGGCAAACGAAACGGGAATTGGTTTTGACTTGACAGGATCTAAAGGAGGGCTGATTAATCACGTATACAAAACCCTACACATCGAGGCTATGACTTATGAGGCGCAATGAGAGTGGGACTTTTTGCATTTTAAGAGCATATCAAACACCAGTTGCACTGTTTATCGATAAGTTCAAAAATACGGCCGACGGCTTATTGTTGTAAATAACAAATTTTCAAAATCGAACTAGCTTCTCTGCGAGCTCCCAAGACCACAAGATGATACAACGCTGGACACCTAAAAACCGAACTTTTTATTCAAACACTGATCTATATATATAAAAATGAAATGCTGTCCGTTCGTGACGGCATAACTCACGAACGACTCGATGGATTTATTTGATTTCTTTTTTATTTAATTCGTATTGGTTCCCAACAGGTTTATATGAAGAAAAAATTGGAAAATTTTACTAGAAAATGAGAAAAAATCATAAAAACCAAAATTAGATTTTGTATGGGAATATCATAATATGCTAAACAGCAAGACCATATTTCGATTTGTAAGGGGGAACCGTTGAAAACTATTATAATGGCTTCGTAATAAACATAAAAAATAAAACGAGAGAGGAGAAAATCAGTTTACTTTTGTTACTTAGCAACTTTTGAAAAGATATACAAAAAAATATAATACACTAGAGTCGCTTATTTCACAATTTTTTACGGGGTTGTCGGAATTTGACGTGGTTTGCGGAAAAAAATACGCGGTTTTCGTTATTCACCCGAGAAAATACCGTTCGCTTAAATTTGATAAAAAACGCGTCTCAAACCTTACTTTTCTCGCTTTTTACGAAGATTTTGTAAAGTACGGATTTTTACGCAGATCAAGGAATTTGCTCGGTTTTTTAAGTAGTTTTTTTTCCATCGCACTCATTCCTGTGTCAAAAGTAACTTCAGTGTAAACGATTTATAGCGTGTAGATGCACGTGTAAACTGGAATGTTTGTATTGGTGACACTTCGCAGCGAGGTGTAAATTCTCGATCAACAATAAAATAGGGCCTATCAACATTTGTAAACAAACATTTCTGAGCCCGATCAACATTTGTAAACAAACATTTCTGAGCCTGAGTAGTATGGTTAAAATTCAGATAGATCTCACCGGATATTGTTCCTCATGTTCAGTCTTCATTTGGACGGCTTCCCTGTGATGCTTATGGATGCATTTATGTCTCCACAGAAGTAGCACTATTCGGCGAATATTTACTATTCGGCTAATATTTTCACATCATCCTTTTCCAATTAGTACTTTGCGTACAAATGCAATACAATGAAAATTACAGGTAAAACAGCAGTCCGAGAGAAAATTTAACTTGAAAAATAATAATAATTGTGCAACGAAAGAAAAAAAAACCTTCACAGCTCTCCATCAGTACACCACGTGGTGAGTGCATCTGAAATTATATGCCAACCACACACGGCGCACATGTGCGTTAGCTTCGTTCTTTGCCTCTGACCAGCAAATGGCCGTTTTCTACATTGCACTGGTTTTCTTTTTTCTCTCTCCATACACTGCCAAAAATCAATATCCCCCGTTATGAGGCCACTCTATAACATCTTCTAAACTGCTTATGACCATCAAGTCACTCGCGATCATTTAATTTAAACCAACACAACTAAGTTGATATTACCTCTTTCTGTGTGTACGGGGGCGAAGCACAAAAAAAACAAAACAAAAACGGGGAAAACTACCGATCATCACAAATTTTTGGAAGGAATCGATTATATTCACTACACCTTACACAAAACACGTGGAGATTTTTCAACGTGCTGCCTTTGATTGATGACTATGCGAAAACATCAGCAGCCATTGGATTAATGAGTGTTGTTTGTTATCATTTCAATGCATTGAAGTTCCCAAATGAAACACCAGAGCCTGTGCGCTCATTGGTGTCTGGATCAGGAAGTGGTTCTAAACATTTTCTGCAGAACATCCAGAGTTATAATGATTGTTTTCAAATGACTTCGTTTGGCGCAACGCATATAATAATATTTAAAAGTTTTTTTTTAAACCGTCTACTTACAGGTCAAATTTAGCAAAAAGCGAGTTCAATGTTGCCACCGACGGACGCAGACCATAAATTTCTACAGATTTATTTCAAGGAAGCGGGACATTGTACAACAATTGCAAGCGATGCTTCATGAGCCCAATGGATTGATTCAAATGTTCAATAATACTATAGATCGAATTCCATCTAACAACTATAGGCTTGCGCTTCAAGCTAATACCTTCTTTAATTTTCCAATAAGTATTTTAATTGTATGCAGGACAACGTGTGCCGGGTCAGCTAGTTATTTATAAAACCGAATACATTACCCTAGAGCTCATAAGATTCTAGCATCTTTGTTGTATTCAATATTCATTGCAATATTCATCTACAATATATTTAAAAACCAAGCGAAACCCTCTTGACACAAACTATAACGGTAGTTTTCAATCAACACAAACTATAGAAGTTGTAAATTTGCAACAAATATAGCCAAATATAGTAAAAAAAAGGTTTTATGTCTCAGTCAGTGGTGGTAAATGTATTGTATTTTGATATTTACATTTTGATGTTTGATATTTTTCATTACGACCAAATTGAACACACGCAAAAGTGAACCGTCGTGGGAGAAATCTCATAGAATATTTCTGTACCGGACGAAACTTATTTGTTGTTTCTAACCAATCGTTTAAAAAATGTTGGTGAATGGTTTGCAAAGAAATGAATGTTTTGGGAAACTGCAACCTCAATCATGAATGCCCAAGTGTACGTACATACACAGATAAAAAGAAACAATGAATTTTCTAATGCAACTTAAAGGGAATGCTAGATAATGCAGAAAAAATGGAATATTTAAGTCATATATCGCCTGAATCTAGCCTCTTGTATGAAAGATTACTTACATTGTGGTAGGCCGCATGAAAGATTGCAAACAATTTACACCTCCTTTGGCTTGGAATTAAACGATGGTAAATTTTAGGTGCCTGTTTAAATTCATTATTTTTTCTCGTTTAGTTCAAGACATTAATATACGGCCACGAAGCATGGACATTGTTCGTGGATGACCAACGCGTCCTTGCTGTCTTTAGACGAAACGTATTACGTACGATCTACGGTGGAGTGCCGATGGTAGATGGAAAGCAGAGGAGGCAAAAGAATTGCTGGGAGAACCTTCTATGGTACATACTGTAAAAATCGGTCGACTACGGTTGGCTGGGCATGTCGGAAGACCCATGAAGAAGAGGCGCGCAACGTGCAAGCTGGATCGATCAGGTAGAAGGCTGGTGGCGAGATGCAACGGACCGAATAGAATGGACACAACTTTGCTTACAGCAGAGGCCACCCTAGCGTATCATGTCCTTGGATACGAAAATGACCCCGCTGGCTTCGTACCACTCCAGGACAACATTTGAATAGTGGCACGAAGCTAGATCCAGCTAGAAGATTGAAGGTCCCTCGTGTTGCTTCAAGAGAGTAAGTAGACACATCTGTAGATACTCCTTGAGGTAGATCTCCCCGTTTACAGTCCCGGTAATCACAAACGGCGCACTCCGTTTGCCACATGAGCATATCGCTTACCAAATCATGTATTTCTTGGCAAACTTTGAAAGTGTCTGCTTCCTTACTTCCTTCGGAACATCAAATTTGTGCTGGGCGATGAAAAACAGTACACCCGGAAGCTGCCGGATGTGCGCCTTGATGAGTCAATGAGGCTTCTTCAGCATCTGGATGTACAGTTTCCGGGCCCGTAACCTTTCCACCCTATTTTACCGGTTTTCGATTTGTACACTTTGTGCACTTCCATTTGATTCGACGCCATTTACCAAGTGCAACAAGAATGTAAACACAATGTATGTATGTATGTATGGTAGCCACCATCCCTTCATGCCCTTGGCTTGGATGCAGCTCCACTTAATAGCAGGATCAAATTGGGACACCGATCTGAATTCACAATATCGCTGTCTGAAGGGCCAAAAACGGAGGGGTGGACCCGTAAGCAGAGACAATTACGCGAAACCCGCGGGAACATAAGATTCTCCTTCCAACGATACGATCCAACAAATCGCATAACCCAATTCGCAATACTCATTAAGCTTTCTACAGGATGGCTTGTTAAGAAGGGCGCGTCAATCTCACTGAAACTGTTGGAGTAGAATTCACAGCATCATAATCGAATCGGTAGGATATAGAAAATGATGCCATTTATTCCCTCCTAGACTCAGGCAGTCAATCAAACCATCGTCCAGTTTCAGCTTGAATACCATGATGCTCCCTCCCAACCCAGTATTTATTTTATATATAATCATAATATTCAATTCATTTTGTATGTAATAGAGCAATGAAATATACTAGAATATTTAATTAATATGTCATAGTTTTAATTCGTCATCCTATAATTTTAAAAAATATGATGAAATAATTAAAACAGTATTAATAGGCATATAATAATAATATGCAGCTTGTTGCAACTTTACAGCTCAATCAGTGGCAGATGAATGTTACTCTGGAATGTGAAGATGATTTTGCAAATAAATAAAACATTAAACATTTGATTATACAGTAAAAATTAAAAAAAATGTATTTATTCATGACATCTGGATAAACATAAACAGCAAGTTTGAAGAGCATTCAATAATTTTATTTGTATTCAATGATCTACATTAAAAGAAAATCACCTCAAGATACAATGCAATAAAATATCTGTACTATCTGGAATCAATTGCCTGTAACCTTGAAGTATTAAATTTCATCAATTATTATTATTTATTTTTTTAATAAATAATTTTATTATGATTATAAAAATATGCAGTGATATGATGAAAATAATACGATGTTATAATGAGATACTAAATAATATACATATTAAAATAAAATGCAGCTATTTGCCTCATTTGCTGCGAAGTAAGATGATATAAACTCTGAAATGACGAAAAGATCTAAAGTGATGTAATGAAGGAAAGTTTATCACCGGGCAGGCTGCAGAATGGCAAAGGAAATTTAAGCTAACAGTAAGCCGAAATAAATTTCATATAATTATGATTACTGCCCAAAAAGGGAAACTTAACAAATCCACAAAAAAAAAGAAAGAGAAAAATAGAAAGAAAATTTGAATTCTCCGATAACTCTTGAATCCTCCTAGGCCCATGGATAATTCTTTATAACTGTGCAATTGAAAATGAAGGATCATAAACAATTTTAGTTTTTAAATCATTAAATTTGTTTGGATGAAGGTAGGAAAAAATATTATAGTAGAATCTGTAGTATGGGCTAAAACCGCATAATTGTGAAGCTGGAATAGCATAAAAAATATTGCGAAAGGTTGTTACAATACAAAACGATAACAAAAATTATATCTGCACTGTCTGCATGTCTGCTAGTTGTGGTCCTGCTGCAATTGTAGACAGACCTGCATTATCATTGTCACGAAGGAAAACATAATTTAAGATTACTATACAATACTTGGGAACTCCATGAATGATCTGAAATTATATACCGTATAAAGAATACTTTCATTTTTCGTAGAAGGGTAAGATTTCAGCATGCACCTTCCTTACCCGGGTCGCGCTGCCTACATCGCCTTGGTGCGACTGCCACCTAATGTATAGTTGACGCGATACAGCGTTTCTTACTCAGCCGCTGTTTGAGCCGCACCTCCTTGGTGGACAGACGCTCGGCACGCACCTCCCCAATCTAGCTGAAGTCAGAAGGACAACAGTGCCCAGGCTGCACTTCCAGCTAAGTACGCAACCCTTAGCTGGAGACCAGAGCTATGTTGCGGGGACGCACGTTCCTCTGCGACTCACCATTTTGCAGCCCAGTGCAACAAGAATGTAAACATAATATTCCACGAAATAAAGTGGAGAGTGCCAGCTGTTCAACGTTTCAGTGAGCCGTGGAATAATTAAAATGGCTACATTGAAAGAGAATCGTACAAAATTCAACATGGACAGGCTTTATATAATTTGTTAACGTAACTTCAACGAGTGATTCTGATATTGAAGGAGAAAACTAATGTTTGCAAATAATTATGCAAAGCTTTATTCAAATCTATTCAAATCAGCCAGAGTATTGCTCAATAGTAATTATGGGGCATCAGAGGGCTCAGTTGTTAAGAATGTGGTTTACCAAGCAGAGACGGTGGTTTCATTTCTCGGTACGGTCGAGGGACTTTTTCGGATTGCAATTTTTTTCGACAATCCTGGACATCCTGAACATCTCAGTATCCTTATGCTTCTAAAACTTATCAACTGACTTTTGGCTGAAACTAATTTTCGGAAAAGTTGGAGCTGATGAAATTTCCTGTAGAGTTATCTGTAGATTTTGTCCGATAGGCAAAAACGTGATAGTGCAAATAGAAGCTTAGGGAACAGATATTTCAAAATTTACATCAGTCTTGAAAATTGAGAAGTTTTGAACAATATTTTTATTCCATTGAGTTTTTCAACTGAAAATCAACAGAACTGTTCCAACCATGATCAAAACATGTGTAGACTCTTAACGTCGCGCCTGCCCTTGCCACCCGCTTTAGTATATAATGCCTAGGCAAACCAGCTGCTAGAGCCCCCTCCAATCAACAGCAGTTCTATTTATCCATACAAGCCGGAGCACGTTTTTCTCTAATGTAAACTTTATTCAGCACATGAACGAGACGGCAGCTACGAAGATGACAGAGACCGTCAAATTCGCGAACGATCGATGAAGCCGCACGTGTCACCTATTCAAGCTGTGCGTTCCAAGGTCAGAGCAGCGGGTTGGTAGCTATGTACATACCAAATGGATAAATGTGTTATGCTTACTTCACTTCAGCGAGCAGTGTGACCATGCCTCGCCTTCTGCACCTCTATACACATAAAATATTGACACCCCATCTATAATTTATCGATTCAAATTAGCTATCATCAATTTTGTAACTACGTTTTTAGTTTCAGTTAGTTTTAAGCTCTAAAAAACAGGATTTTTATACATTTTCCTTCGTGTGCGTAAACAAGGCATCACTGCACGCCACAATCGCTCATTCGTCCCCATCGTCAACAGGGGAAATAGAACAAACGACTTGTCTCCATTGCCACCCTATCCCTCACCAACAAACGACACGCAACTTCAAAGAGGTTGATGACACCTCCCAAACAAAACCTGTACTATGTCAGTGTAATTGTATTTGGGTTTTTTTGCTTCGTTACCATTTCTGTTCATACCCAAGAGCTGCTCATTTAAGGTGTTCGTGTTTTGCATGTTCAAGTGACCTAAATTAAAAATCTTAAATAAAAACTGATGGAGTTTCATGCTCTACTCCGAACCGGATGTATTTTAAATTTTGCAATTTGCAATTTGCATTCGAATTGCGTCAAATATTCTAGATTAACAAATGTTCAACATCAAACTTACAAATATTCACATAGTGTAGAAAACGGTTTCAGTTCCTCGGGACCTTATTACAAGCAACGGGTAAACGTTAACTTACCACGCTAATTTTGTGCACAATGATGCTTCACTAGAAGATGCACTATGCTGCAAAAAGTAACGTTGTAAGTTATCGTTTCCACCTGTGCTGAAGTTGTTCTCTAGAAATTTGTATGAATTTGTATGAATAATTTTCATCAAAACCATTTTAAACAAATTGACATCCTAACAACAATCCTAGAACGCAAGCATTCAAACATGCTGTAACAATGTTATCAGAAAATAAAGAATGTTATTGCAAGTAGGGTAACGAGATGTAATGTTCCTTAACTTTTCAAACACCATGACATTACTGGTTAAGCTGAATAGATTGTCTACACGATCTTCGAATGATCTAAAATTGAAACTATAAACCGAATAATGCAGCCAAGATGTACAGAAAATAGTCACACGTTAAAAACTAACTGGTCACATGGATAAAATAACAATGATATGACATGAAAACCGTAGACCCAATGTAAGAAGCATATTTTTTTAAACAGTAATGTGTGTGAGTCGTTAAAAGTTTTTATAAATAAGTCAAATTCTTTTTTTTTTTCAAGTTCAGTTAATACAGAATACAGTAGAAATATTCAGCTAAGTTTTACCGAATGCGAATTGCCGGGTCTTTCGTTTAACACCAGCCATAAGATTTTGTACAGTCTCCTTGTCCACTTTATTCGCCGCTGACCGCCAGTTTGCTTTGAACTGTTTCTCGCTCACAACAGCTTTTTGAGTCTTCTTAAGGTTCCGCTTGACGATGGCCCAATATTGTTCGATTAGGTGGAGCTGAGGCGTGTTGGGAGGGTTCTTGCCTTGGGTACCACTTAGAGCCAGTACTAAGCCACACACATCGTTCGATAATTTAAAAGCCAGTCTAACCAAAGCCTAAGATGCTATATCTATGGAGAAGATAACGTACATTGTCGATGATTTCCCTAAGCGATTGAAGGCATGTGTAGTGCCAAAGGAGGACATTTTGAGACATCGATAGAAATATGAATATCTATTTAACTAGTCATGTTTTTTGTTGTTGCATGCAGCATATATTATAATTATACAATGTTTTTTTTTATTAATCATTTGTTTGTACAGGCTCATTCGAATCAACTTAACAGAGCCAAATTTTCATATTTTTATACATCATTTATCTTAAAACTAAAGTTAGGCCGTCTCGAGGTTAATAGGAATTACAAATTACGGATGGGAAAGAGGGTGGGAATTTAAAGTATGGTTTACATAACACATTAAATTTAAATTCTAAATTATCTAAAAATTTATAACTATTCAATTTATGGTTTTCTTTTGACTTGAAAATTTTCTAAAGAAGAAAAAAAACACACACACATCCACATATAAAAAAAAACTTAAAGTAAATATACAGGTAAACATAAAGAAACTAACTACAATCTAAGGCTAATGTTAGTCAAAAACACAATTATACAATTATAATGTTTGAAATTGGAAATATCCTTCTTAACAACATGCAACCCTAGGAGTGGACAGCAATTTCTGCTAGAACCAAAGATGTGAACAGAAAGAATCGATAGGTCCGATAGCTTTCAGCCGTCTGTGAAATTGAATAGAAGTTCTTTGAAATTAAGCGTAGGCTTTTTGTTAAGCAGTATTTCGAAGCAAACGCACACATTTTTGCCACGCATCCCCATGAAGGGTATGTCAAGGCAGAAACGAATCCGTCACCTTGTATGGCAAAAGAATGCGCGCTTGTTCGCGCTCAAATACCGCCAATGGCACAGAGCAGTTCTAGCGAAGTGAACTTTCTATTTTTACACTTACTAAAGGCTACATGTGACAGATATCAAACTACAAATGTTACCGGCTTCACATTTCCACATTTTCCATTTCCATATTAAAAAGTTATGACTCAAACAGTAAACACGGAAAAAATTTCTTCACCTTGTATGATGCGAAATTGGAAAAAGTGCTTTTTCTCAAAAAAAGCATTTCAAAGGGAATTTGTTTTTATCTCTATCGCCGTCACCATAAAAAACAACTAGAGCGTGTTTAAAAAACAAAAAAAAACCACTAAATGTTCCGACTTTTCATGCGATTAGTGCCTCCCAGAAGTTGCACCCTCTCGTAGGTCAAATTTTCTACCTTTTCGATGGTGAGAGGGCTTATCTCATGCTATAAACATGCATGTGAGACCAAGATTTTGACCAGTAGTGAAAGTTTCACATATTCTAGTCATTTTTTCACTGCCACGTGGTACGACGTTTATATAAAGGTACTAACATCAGGTGTGATACTGGCCACAATTTACTCTTAGACTTCTTACTTTCAGTCTTAGAGAAACGACTAAAAGTACACTCATGTTGTTTTGTTTATGGAATGAAAAATAAAAAAACCTGGTTTGCTAATTGTATAATAAGTCAATGTAATTGCAACATCTTCGAAAAGGGTGAATGTTTTGATCAGTGTTATTATCTGACTGTTCGAAGTGAAGATAGTCACACAAAAGTGTTACTTAAGACTTACGATGACAGGTAGGTATATTAAAAATAGGACCCGAAGGACTCGCTTAGGAAACACCATTTGAAGCAGTAGAAGAAACCTTTTCATGTGGTTTATATTAGTACAAGTGTTTGGTGAGTCATATACAATATATTAGGGTTATTATTTTCTGGTTACCTCCTTGTTTGCAAAGTTCAAAGCGTTCAACGTGCCGTGTTTGAACTCTTTGAACTTTGCAAACAAGGAGGTAACTAGAAAATAATAACCCTAGGATATTGTATGTGACTCACCAAACAAATCAACCCGGCCGCTTTAATTTATAGTTTGTCGGTGGTTATAATGAGAGGCGATGACATTGTATCCTTCATACCACACTATGAATAAATAGATAGGAAAAACAAATAAAAAATAAACCCACTAGATAGAAGGTATACCCGTTCTTTTTGAAGTTTCAATTTAGTTCTGATTCGAAATATTTTAGATTTGAGACAACTAGATCCCACGCTGTAGAGTTGGCTGTAATGTAGAGTTCAGATAAGCATTTTTTTTTATTTTTTTTCCTTTATGGTTGGCATAGAATGACTGCAACTTTTAAGTCAGAGATTCGAAAAGTCGTTTAGAGAATATCATTAATAAGCTTACTAAAATCGTTTTCTTCTCATTTTTATGTTACTAAAGGCCCAAACGTAATGTGGACGGAAACGGAACGGAAACAGCAAGTTTGACATTCGCAAATGACGTCGATATGTCCAATTGAAAACAACTTGGATCTAATTGGGGGTCAAGTATCTCTATAAGACACACCAACCCACTCGGAGGTTGGAATTCTTCAATTTTATCTGACCCACCCGGGTCAAGTGTCTCTCTAAGGCACACCAACCCTCTCGGAGGATGGATTTTTCGATTTTATCTGACCCACCCGGGTCGAGTGTCTTCATTAAGGAACCAACAAAATGGCTTCCATCGCCATACTATAACACAATTCAGTACACGTCAAATCAAGTACAAAAACAAAGACCCCTCTTCACAACCAATAGGTTTAAGTAAAATAACTTGGCCGAATCCACCTGATCAACGCGTCCGATCGAATTTCAGGATTTATTCTTACTTGATAGCGGGAGCGGTCCTCGTATCTTTTATTTTATTTTTATTTTTTAATTTGTATTATCGGACGTTTCACCCCTTTCTCTCTCTCTCTCTCTCTCTCTTTTCTCTTTATCTGTCCTCGTAGAAGGCAAGCTATCAAGAGAGTGTCTTTCACGTGAGAGCTCTCCCAGCCAAAGAGATTCCGAATCACGGTACACTGTAGGTAAACTATTATGTTATATTTATTAGCCATTTTTACTTTTAAACATTGTTATTATTATTAATTTTTGATTCCTGCTATTATTATTTTTATCCTACTTATAATTCCTACACTAATCAGTTTTCTATCCGACCAGCAGATTTAGTCCGATTGGGCTATTCCGCTGCCATCACCGTTCCGCTTACGTTATCACTGCGTTCGAGCCTTAATCGGTCAATTATTAACCTTAAAAAAAATGGTGGTGAAACTTGAAATAAAAACGTATTCCTATTTTTTTATGTTGATTAAAATTAGGGTGGTCCCCATTTTTACGGAAATGCAAATACTAACTTTTTTATTTGCAGAAATAGACGTTTACATTCTTTGGCAAAATTGTAGCGCAAAAAATTTCATAAAAATTTTTAAAAAACATTTTTTTTGTAGCTTGAAAATTGACAGATTTAGAGCAACTTTTCCCTCGTCAACTTAGGGTGAGCCATAAAAAAAGTTTTTCTGTCCTAACTTTTTTATTTCAATTTTCATCGTTAAGTTGTTTTCTGACGAGTTGTAGAACTTTTAAAGGCGCGTATTTTGATATATTAACGTTGCCACTAACTTTAACCAATCAATAGTTATTGAAGTTTTTCTTCTTAAACCATTCCAGATTCAAATGTAATTCTCTCAAGATACAGAAATAACATATCTCTAGTTTTCACATATGTTAAACAATATAAATTGTCCTTCCAAATGACGTCTTTAATTTTTTTTGTATTTGCCCCAATCATGAAAATCAACATTTAAAAAGGGCGTAATTTTTTAAGAAAAACTTCAATAACTATTCATTTATTGCAGCTAGCGGCAAAATTTGTATACCAAAGTACGCGTCTTAAAAAGTTCTAAAACTCGTTCAAACACAACTTTACGGTGGGAATTGAAATAAAAAAGTAAGGGCAAAAATCAATTTTTTATGGTACACCCTAAGTTGATGAGAAAAAATTGCTCTAAATCGGTAAATTTTCAAGGTACAAAAAAATTTTTTAATAAAAATTCCATGAAATTTTTTGCGCTACAATTTTGCCAAAGAATGTAAACGTCTATTTCTGCAAATAAAAAAGTTAGTTTTTGTATTTCCGTGAAAATGGGAACCACCCTAGTTTTAACCAACATCAAAAAATGGGCCTTGATGATACAAACCATATTGTAGAACATTACTTTGCTGTAAAAATTCAAGTTTAGGCGCTGGGAGCATGTTTCCTCGTAAATTCGTGATCTGGACCATAGTGCAATGGCTGTAAAATGAACGAAATTGGCATAAAACAACCTGACTGACTGATCCTTATTATACACTTTAAAATGGAAGCTCATTGCATATTAATACAAACTTTTAGAAGTCTTATAAGAAGATACCGCAGTGCTGTAAGTAGTCAACACACGCACACCATTGCAATTGAGGTTGTCAAACCGACGTAAATCCTTTAAATTAAGAGATAATGATTAGTTGTTTTCTACAAAAAAAGTGTCAAATAAAGAAGTTATGATAATATAAACAGTTTTAAGGTGGTATTACATTTTTCATTCCTTTTTCAACTCTACAACTTCTCCCCTTAAGAGATCGAATGTTTTTGTTTTCTACAAAGTTTCTTTAAAATGACCTAATCTATAATGTTTTGACACATGACTATCGATTCGGACAAGAAATACCCTCTCGAAGATCATGGTTGTCACCTTGTAGTAGGTGAGAACCCGAATAAAAAATCTCATAGATTTACAATTGAATATATTGTAACCATACCATAGAATCTATAGTATGTACAATTAATAGCATTATTCACAACAATAAAATGACAATAGAAGTTATTTGTTTCCACAATAGAGTCTAATGTAAATTGAGACATCGACAATAGAAAAGGGGGGGTTGTTATGTATCTAAACTGTAGAAAAATCATTATTCTCCGAACGAATTTGAGTCAATTACCATATTAATTATATTGTTTCACAATTGTTGAAAATCCTAGCATATGGAGTGATTGGAGATCTATTGTAATGACAATATAGATTTTACATTTATCTGATTCATGAACAATAAGATTTATGGTCAGAAATAGATTTTAATGTTATTTTATATTAGTGTAGTGTAAAGGTATGGTTATTTTTATCCGGGAAGGCTAATCCCATGCAAAAGGCCAGCATGGGAGACTAAGAACATGATTAGCAGTGATAGTATCACACTCTACTTTCTTTAAATTGCCACGTCGTAGTACGATTATTTGAAGGCACTGAAAAGATGGTGTCTTACTGGCGGGTTTAGCCGCAATTCTCTCTTACACACGAAGCTGGGAACAATCTACAAGTTCCTTCAAATAATTTAGTGAAACGACAAAAAGTGCACATTCTATTTGTTTGACAACTTTTTCATTGCTGTTTACTCTCTAACTGTCATTGAATAAAAAGCAAATATACCTACACATTTGGTATTCTTAATAATCTTATTGATCCCATCATTATAGAAAAGGGTGAGTGTTTTGATCATGATTGTGGAGCAACTAGTTATATGTCCTGATGTGTTAGGTGCAGATATATGCAAATATATATTATAATTTAAAAGTACGCTCTATACGACAGCTGTGATCAAGGCACTGACTCTAACAACATATTATTAAGCTAGGGATCCAGACCTTCTTGAACTGAACAAAGGTCATTGAAAAATGTAACTTAGGACAGATGCTGACAAGAAGTTGAAGGCTGGGGTTTTATAAAAAGAATAGGACACGGAGGGTCCGCTTAGGGAAGACAAGTGGCCTTGAGGACAAAAAACAATTCTACTCTCTATCTTCTCTGTACTGTATGTCAGCTCCAAGAAACCCGCAGTCAATTTCACGTGATGACTATTCTGGAAACATTAAATGTCCGTATGGAGCTAACCTCAAGTGGTCGGTTTTAATTGGCAGTATATGGGACAGCAAATTTATTCAAAAACATGTGCTGAAATACTGTGGTATTCAGATCGAACAGTGGTCAAGTGGTCAACATAGACATAGACTGGTCATTCTGAGTATTCTGAATATCTGTAATAGCAGATATAATATACAATCGCAAAGGAATGGAAACTCGTGAGAAATAACATAGGTCAAAATTGAGTAAAAACTAACAATAAGCTTGCACATCATCAGCAGTAAGAACTTCTTAATAAACTATTCTAATTTGCAAAATTATACAAATAGTTGAAACTCACCACTCACTATCTTATGCGATGGGTCAACTTATATGACATTTAAAGACCATGGCGGAATAATATAAAGAGATCGTCCAAGGCCGCCAAGACTAGGGAAATTGGTTTCAGACAAATATAACAGACACAATGAAAGGATAGTAAAAACAAAATTCAATAATGTAGAAATACATGAAAAGAATAAGGCGAACAAAATAGATGAATCAGAAGAGGTAAGACAAAATAACGCCAATTACCAAATGACACAAAACAATGGACATGAACATAATGCAAAGAAAGGAGACGCAAACTGGGAAATGTAACACCTTTTGGAGGCAGTGTCAACAGCGTCTCTATGGACGACATGATTAGTTGTTCACGGCTGGTGAAATGCTTCAAAGGGAGTTAAGGTATGTCAGTCTACCACACATGGAACAATAACTTCTTATTTTTGGTTCGAGATAACTGCTTCGGAAAACTTTCTAACCAATAAACAATCCAACGGAATATGACTACAAAAGACAGAAGGAACTTCAAAACAAATCATTCAAGCTGGAAAACGTGATAACTGACTAACAAAATCACACATAGACTATGAAAAGCCAAATAACAAACAACAACATAACATAACAATATTCTCAAACGTGGTTCCCCTCCGAGTCATTTGCAACAGCGTCTTCTTTGGACGACATGTTCCGTGTAACGGCTGGCAAATGATCTCGAAAGGATCTACGCAACGATATCATCAGCGACCCGGCGTAGAGGTTTTACCTATTCAGAGTCCCGCTAGCAAACCTACGGCAAAAAACATTACTATCGATTCGAACCAGAAGTTAAAAAGTTATTTTTTTTGTCCAGGTGTATACGCCCCTTAAAGCAAATCGGTTAACACAAAAACAAAGCATTCAAGAACTGAAACAAACATTGTAAAGGACATCAATGGACTCACACCATATGAAGTTTTCTGCTGCAAAATACATGTCCCACTTTTTTTTATTTCGTCCCACTGTGCGGCCTGGAGATAATTTCAGCACTGGAGGCTAAATTTGAGCTTCCATTTTACTACTCCATAACAAAACATCATCGCGAGAAAATTGAAAATGAAATTTTGAAAAATACTACGGTCCATTACTAAAACTTCAACTAGTGCTCACCGGGGCTCAACATAGGCTAGTGCTTCTGAGGTATTGGTCGCAGTAGAGGTGACGTTGGGAAAGGGTCTAGTCTCAACCAAGCTGTCACGCAGCCTCAAGCCATATAACCTCAAAAAATAGTGCTCTCCCAGATGTTGCCGCCTTCATTAAAAAAGTACCAAGAGGATGACGACGTGGTGTTTTGGCCGGATCTAGCGTCGGCCCATTACTCGAATAAAATGCAAATTGGTTTGTTAAAATATCTTATTCCGTTTTGTTTTTACCATCCATCCGAAAATAGTCGCTTTTATTTAATGCACACATTATTGACTCTTTTTGTATTGATATTGATCTTAAGCCATGAATCACTCAAAGCACACACTCGGACCTCAATCGCATTGACACCCATTAAACTGTAACTTAACAACCACACACCGCAACTCAGTGGACTCATGGCCAACTAAATCCCCCAAAACGAGCAGTGCAACGTGTTAATCCACCGTCATGCCGTAAGGGACTTGGCACCATCTCAGCGAGGATGACGGCCAGCCGTCGCCGTTCGCGAACATGTCCAAAAAGGTAAGATTGCGTTTTCGCTCACCCTCGCGAGTTGTATGCAAATATGTACTTCTACGGCACACGGCGGAACGCTTCGATGAATGCTGCTCTTTGGTACGGTGAGGGATTACCGAAGCGGGACAGCGCAGGTAAGCGTCAGGTACTTGTACGACAATCGAGCCCAATTCAAATATTCCCTCCTGTCAAGCGGACTTTCTGAACTCTTTAGGCCAGCCATCGTTAAAGTATACCTGCAGGATATGATCGGTATCAGGAAAACATGATGCTTATCTTGAACGTTCTGTTAATGATAACGGAAAAACACAAAAGGGACAAGAATCGAACCGGCTCTCTCTGTTACCAGCAACGTGAAGAAGAAGCCAAATCTACTTGCTATGGATTGATTGTCACTTCCCACGACGCGAAAATCCCTCATAACATATGCAGATCGCTCAATCCTGATTTGCTGTGCTAGTCCTGTAGAATGGACGAGACCCTGGCCTGAACTTGTATATTGTGTGGCTCAGCACTGGAAGATTTAAAAATGTTCGGGAATCACACCTGTCTTTTCCAGCTTGGTATTCCGCGTCTTTGACGGCTGGCTATGTTCATCCCATGTCACACTTCATCTTTAAACAATCATATCAGCTTCGGCTTTACATTTACATTCCTATTCGTGGATCTCTTCAGCGATAAACCAAAGCGCGGTAGATAGACGCTCTTGACTGGATATCTACCAATGATTCCGTTAGACAGACCGTCGAGTAATTATCAAAAAAAGTTTAAAATATTGTTTGCAAGGAAACGCTATCTACATGGCTCATCATAATTGTGTTCTTCCTTAATTTCACCACAG